>RJWM01014129.1:0-51396 GCA_004363535.1 Dasyprocta punctata | reverse complement strand
GCTGCCGAATCCCCCTGAAAGGTTTGGTGTCTGCACAAACCCCGGCCCTTTCCTTTCTGCCAGCATTCAGGGAGCCCTGGTGCAGAGGTGAAATTGGGGCTGGGCCATCACTGGCTGCTGTCTGACCCGGGTGGAGCAGATTCTCCACTCAGCAACCCTGGTTTCCTGGGGCCCTGGGCCCTGGAGAACGCTGTTCCCCAGATCCTCTGCAATCAGGAAACAATGAAATCAGCTTTCTAATGTCAGACTCCGCGCACTGAGACTTCAATGTGGTAAAATGCTTGGATGCAATGCTTGCATTCCTTTGGAAATGCATTTCTGTTTATTGAACTTAGAACAGGTCATAGTAACGATGAATTAAGAACTGAATCAAACAAAGAGATTTTCTTTCAACCTAGCACCAGGCGATGAGTGAGGGCTCTGCTCTCCCTTGTGCGACAGCAGCTTTTGCAGAATGGCATCTCACCACTGTGCCTTAGTCACGGAGGCGGCTAAGTAAACACGTGCATGTGCAAAACAGTTCACTAATTTCATTAGACAAATCCACATCAAAGCTCCTTCTTGTGCAGGATTCTCAATTTAGTTAAAAATAAGCAATCTATGAATTTGCCTGAGAAACTATGTTAAAGTGTTAGAAGAAGAGTAGAAGAAATTATTTGCAATGCATTTTTAATATAGAAGTTTTTTTCCTGTGTATATAAAAAATTAGTTGGGACAGTTAGAAAAAAGAAAATGAGAATGAAGGATGATTAAAAACCAAAGCAGTACAGACTTCTGTTTTTTGTTAATTGTTTATTTGAACCTTCATTACTTTCTCTTAGTAGATGAGGGGCTGAAAGCTGGATGGATGGGCACAGTGGAAGTTAGGTCCCTGGTTCTGTGCCTGGGAAGGGAACTTCAGGACCCTTTTCCTCCTCATTCCCTGTGTGCTTTCCAGGGACCAAGAGTGGAGCAGGCCTCCTTCACCATGAGCTCCCACTGTGATGTCTGGTGCAACTCAGGCCCAAAGCAACAGAGCCACAGGACCATGGACTGAATCCTCTGAAACTCTGAGCCAAGTTTATGACTCAGGTGTATTGTGACAGGAACGCTGCTGCCCACTAGCACAGAAAGTGATCGCTCCAGGCCGTGCAACTCAAGACATCTGAGAACCTGGATAGAGAGGCCCTGTTTTGTAAACAGCCCTGTTCTGCTTCTCCATCTGCAGGGACTGTCATAACAGCCCTGCTTCTCTGAACACACCTGTTCATAGGATCACAGAGGCGCAGCAACTGCGTGCTCCCCTCAGGAAGACCTCATCTCGCGTGGACCTGGGCTGCACTGACATCAGCAGCAGGCTTAGCATCCTGCCCTCACAAATGAGGTCTGGGCTTGTGACGTCCTAGATCAATGGTTTCTAGTAAATGATGTAGGTGCAAGCTTTAGTACCATGTTGATTCAAAAGAAAACTAAAGCAGAAGCATTTCATCTGATCTACAGAAAACAAGAGGAGATAAGTACAGATCATTTTAAAATAAGAATTAAATTGTTTTACAAGTGCAATTAAAATTACTTTTTCCATAAAATTATATATACTATTAACATTTTGGTGGTTAGGAATATATTATTTGAGCTGAAAAAAAGAAAAAATGTTCCAAAATTCCAGTTGGATGTTTTTCGGAAGAGAATAATCTATTATACAAAGAAATAATGATTGGATAACTGAGGTACCATCCAGGGGTTTCCTGAAATTTAGTCTGTGATTTCACAGACCAAAGTTACTTCTAATGACTTGGGGTACGGGTCATCAATGAAATCTACACCCAACTTTGCCAGTCTACATATTTCCTCTGCATGGGATAAACAGAAGAGGATGTTCCAAAGATGCTGATCAGGGCTAAATTTCCAGAAAGCTACTGCCTCACTCAGAGTCCTCACAGCATTGCTGTATGGTGAGACTTGATGCAGGGGGGCTACAATACAAATCCTGAGATGATTCACATTTGTGCAGATAAGGGCTCCTCAAATGCACAAGGGGCTACCTTGGCAGCAGCTATCACTCAAGTTTATCATCCACAGCCCATAGGAAAGGGAAAAAAAAAACCAGGGTTACTTGTTTTAACTGTGAGGGTGAAGGGCATTTTGCCAAAAATTGTTCTGTTGCACCTGTAGGGTCAGCCAAGCTGCTATCTGTCCCTTCTACAAAACCTTCTATTATTTGTTCAAAGTGTAGACAAGGATATCGTTGGGACACTTGGTGTAGACTCAGAACTGATGTGGAAGGCTGACCTCCTCCAGTAACCTGCCAGTGGGGCCTGCACAGCCCTGCAGACAGTAGGGGAGCTACAGCTCAGAGAGCTTCCCTGACACACATAGCCCTGCTCAGTGCAGCGAGTTCCTGTAGTGCAAGTAGTGTGGTCCTGATTTGTGGTTTGCTTATTTTTGTTTAAAAAATACTCTCGTAATAGATAATTTCAAATAACCAATACAACAACAACCATCCTGTAAAAGTTTTAAAGATTCAACATTTGACTTTCACAAACTGGTAATAGACTGGCTCCAGTATATCACTGTCTCACTACGGCTTTGTAGTAAGTTGTGGTATCTGGTAGTGTCAGTACTCAAACTCTGTTATTTTTCAAAATTTTTGTTTACAACAGGGGTACTTGCTTCAAATATAGCTTTCAATATAGCTTTACATTTATTTAGTTTTTTTTTGTTTTCTTATATTAATTTTTAGTTTTCAATAATTGACACTACACAGATCACTAAATTTCTTGAGTTTGTTTTTTTGTTTCCAGAAGGAACTGTAGTTACATACTTGGGAGGAAATGCGAAAGCACCTTAGAGCAAGGTTAGGGAAAAATGAAACAAGCACAAATCTACTAGCACCTCTACAGACCATTAAAGGGCTATTTAACAGGGAGAAACTGCTGCTTTCTGCAACTCTTACCATTTCTCACAAGCCCCAGGGCAGGGGAGGGAACCAAAGAGCTCCAGGGTGCCTGGAGCTTGTCTCAGACAAGGGAGGTGAGAGGAACAATGTTGTTTGTTTCAGCTGCAAGGGTGAAATGTTAGGGCTCTAATTAATATAATGTTGATAGACTTAATACTGGTTCTTAAGGATTGTTAAGCCTGTGTTATGATGTAAAACTTCTGAAATGTTAAAAATAAGCATGCCTTTGTAACTGGTAACTGATTTAAAAAATACATATGTCTGATTGCCAAGTTGACCAAAGGTGGATTAGAATGGTTGATATGTTGTGTCAATTTGAGAAATTTAGAAGCTTGGCTGAGTGACTTGGTGGGGGGCTGGGGTCCTCACTTTTAAACATCCTCATCCTCCGCAGGAAGTGGGCACCGAGATGGTGTGTTTGCTGCCCCCATCCTAGGGCTTAGCCTGTTTGCAATGCAGGGATGAAAAAGAGGCTTATTCTCACCTCACCCATTGCTCTTGCTGCTTTTGTTGTCTTCTGCTGCCATGAACTGTTTCTCCCTCAGATGCCATTCAACAGGTTTCTGTATCCCATGTCACCTTCAATCAAAATGCTTGTACCTTATGTAAACGGTTCCATTTAACCTGGGATCAGGTTCAAAAATTGTGAAAACAATGTTCCTTTTGTCTCATCCTCTATGGGAATTAATCCCCTGGGATTACATGCCAATTATCTCCAGCAAATGAATGGCATTCATATTCCTGAGTTTGGTTCTTTATACTGGGTCGACATTTCAGTAGAAACTTTCTCAGGATATAGCTTTGCATCTGCCCACACTGGTGAAGTGGTCAAACTTGTCATTGTTCATTGTTTGGATGCTTTTACAGCCCTGTGCTTCCCCCAGGCACCTATGACTGACAATGGTCCAGCATATACAAGTGCTGCTTTCCAAATGTTGTGCAAAAATTTTTCATATTTTTCTTACCACAGAAATTCCTTATAATCCTCAAGATCTAACAATTGTTAAATTTGCCCGCTATATGCTCAAAATTCAGTTACAAAAACAAAAGATGGGGGGAAAAACCAAGACAGCAGAGTGGGTAAGCAGCAGAGTAAACAGCCTCTCTGAGAGTCACCATCCAGACACTGGAATATAACACTGTGAGGAAGACAAGAAGGAGGGAAATGGGTTCACCTGTTCCAAGAGAAATCTGAAGTGTGAATTGAAACCCACAGAGAATGAAGAGAAAAACTTCAATGAAGGAAAAGGAGGTAGCTGGCAGCTCATTCTCCCTGAGATGGGACTCACTGCATGAGAAAAGTGATTTGAACCAGTGGACACATGTTGATGGTGATGACTGGTGATCCTAGAGGCCTCTGCAGAGGCATGCAATAGTGGAGGGAAGCAGCAGATGTGAAGGACTGCAATGGTTGGTGGCGAGTGCATAGGACATAGCCCTCCTGCAGGAGAGACTGATTGACTGGGAGCCATCTTGGGGTTGGACCAGCTGAACTCAGAACACAGAACTGCTACTGGCTCCATCTAGAGACTCCCAGCTGGGCTCAGACTCATAGATATCGCTCAGATGTTGGTGAGCCCAGTAAGTCTGAACTTGAGGTGGGCCTGCTTATTCACTACCTGGCCACAAAGCTACTGTGGTCATGCTGGGATTGATATGCATGAATTGAGACTCTGTCTTCACAGGTTTTCTACTAGTGAAACCAGAGAACCCTGAGAGTGGACTTTTTCATTCCTTTTTTCTCCCTCTTTCTACTTCATTGTTTGATGTTGTTTTTATGTGAGTATGAATGTGATACCTAGCCTTATAGACTGAAAGTCAAAGGATGTAGAACAATACTCTATGCGACAGGTACCCAGAAAAAAAGGCAGGGGTAGCTATTCTATTTGTATACAAAGTGAATTTCAAGCCAAGACTGATTAAGAGAGATAAAGAAGATCACTACATCCTCAAAGGGAACAGTCCAAGAGGAACAGATAACAATCATAAATATCTATGGAACAAATACCAGTGCACCCAACCATATAAAACAAATACTAATGGACATGAAAAATCAAATAAGCCTTAATACTATTGTAATGGCAGATCTCAATGCCCCACTGTCACAAAAAGACAGATCAATGAGACAAAAAATAAATAATGAAATATTAGAACTGAATCAAACTTTTGAACCAATAGGCTTAGTAAATTTCTATAGAATGTTCCATCACTTGACATCAGACTACACATTCTTCTCACTTGCATATGGGACATTCTCCAAATTAGACCACATACTGACTCATAGAACATGCTTAAGTAAATGTAAAGAAATTAAAATTATCCCTTGCATACTATCAGACTACAGTGCAATGAAATTGGAAATCCATGACAAAAGAAACCAAAAGAACTTGATAAATACATAGGAATTAAATAGCACTTTTCTAAACAATCAGTGGTTCACAAATGAAATTAAAGAAGAAATTGCACAGTTTTTACAGTTGAATGACAATGACAATTAAACATACCAGAATTCATTGGACACAATGAAAGCACTCTTAAGGGGAAAATTAATAGCAGTAAATATCCCTATCAGAAAAACAGAACAAGTGCCTCAAAACAACTTAATGGTAAACCTCAAACTTCTAGACAAAGAAGAGCAGGGTAAGCCAAAGGCTGATACAAGGGAGGAAATTGTAGAGATCAGAACAGAAATTAATCCATTGGAGACTAAAAAGATAGTACAAAGAGTCAATGAATTAAAGAACTGGCTCTTTGAAAGATTAAATAAAATTAACAAACCTTTATCCAACCTCATCAGAAAAAAAGTGAAGAAAAGACTCATGCAATTAGGAGTGAAAAGGGTGAAATCACATCAGACCCTTTAGAAATCCAAAAGATCATCTATGCCTACTTTAAAAACTTGTATTCTAATAAGATGGAAAATACAGAAGAAGTGGACAGATTCCTGGTACATATGAATTACCAATGCTGAATGAGAATATATAAAAATCCTAAGTAGACCAATATCATTCAGTGAAATCAAAGATGTAATTAAAAACCTATCAACAAAGAGAAGCCCAGGTCTGATGGATTCACTGCTGTATTCTGCAAAAAAATTTAGAGAAGACCTAACACCGCTACTCTTCAAAGAAGTTGAAAGAGAAGCTATACTACCAAATTCATTCCTGAAATAAAGCATTACCCTGATACCAAAACTGGTGAAGGAGTCAACTTAGAAAGAGAATTACACGCCCATTACCCTAATGAATATAGATGCAAAAATCCTCAATAAGATACTGGCAAACAGAATGTGGCAAATCATCAAGAAGACTGCACAACGATCAAGTACAATTCATGTCAGGAATGCAGGAATGTTTCAACAAACATAAATCAATAAATGTAATACACTATATAAACAAAGCCAAGGACAAAAATCATGTGATCAATTCAATAGCTGCAGAAAACCCTTTTGACAAAGTCCAGCATCCATTCATGATAAAAACCCTATAGGAAATTAGAATAGATGGTCTTTATCTCAAACTGATAAAAGCCGTTTACAAAAAATCAACAGCCAACATCATACTAAATTGATAAAACCTAAAAACTATCTTTCTAAAATCAGGAGCAAGACAAGGATGTTCACTATCTTCACTCTTATTCAACATAGCCCTGGAAAGTTAAGCCAGTGCAATTAGAGAAGAAAAACAAATAAGAAGAATAAAGGTAAGAAAGGAAAAAGTTAAATTGTCATTATTTGTAGATTACATGATAGTCCACAGAGAAGACCTCAAAAAGTCCACTAAAAATCAGGTAGATTTAATATGCAAATTCAGTAGCACAGCTGGATAGAAAGTCAACAGTCAAAAAATCGATAACATTCCTGTACATGAATATCAAACTCACTGAGGGAAAAATCAGGAAAACAACACCTTTCACAATAGCATCCAAAAAAAAATATCTAGGAATCAATCTAATGAAGGATGTGAATGATGTCTACATTGAAAACTACAGTAGTCTGAAAAAGGAGATTGAATAGGACATTAGAAAATGGAGCGATAGCCCATGTTTTTGTCTAGGAAGAACCAATAAAGTGAAAATGGCCATACTTCCAAAACTGTTATACAAATTCAATGCAATCCCAATCAAAATTACAAAAGCATATTTCACAGAATTAAAGAAAAAACAAAATTTCACAGAAAGAAACTTGGTCAAGCAATAACCATGACTCATCCAAATGTTTGACACTGACAGAAGTACTAAGAGGTACTCTGCATGGTTTTAAGGTAATTCCTGACAATATCTAACTGACCTTGATAGATTTCAAGAGATTGATTTTATTTTATTTTTTTAATTTATTATTATTATTTTTTTTTTTTTGCGGCACCGGGGATTGAACTCACAGCCTCACGCCTGCCAGGACAGGCACTTAAGCCACTGAGCCAAACTCCCGGCCCTGGTGTTTTGAGGCAGGGTCGCACTATGTAGCTCAGGCCGGCCTTGCGCCGCATTGTAGCCCAAGCTGGCCTCTAACTCACAACGCTCCACCTACCGCAGCCTCCCGAGTGCTGGGATTAAAGGCGTGTGCCACCACGTCCGGCTAAGAGATTGATTTTAATTAATACAGGTCTCACCCTAACTTGGTCTTGAACATCTTGTAGAAAAGTATAAACACAAAATGCATAAAACAATGCCATAGTAATATGCTAGCTATAAAAGAAACTCAAATCATTAACACCTTCTGACAATATCCAGCTACACCAGGAACTGACTACTGTCATGGACTAATGAACTGTACATAGTTAAATTGCTGAATGCAGGGACTTAAAATCCTTGGACTGGAAATCTTTAGCTTAAGTGAGTAAGTTCACTCAGAATGGAAAGTGTTTGAAAATGAGAAGGTCTTCTACAGAGTTCTCCAAACACATTTCCTCCAAATTCAACTGACCACTGATCACTTGCAACTATAAAACAGAAAAGAGGGAGATGCAGAGAGTAGCTGAAGCTGTAGGTTGATTGCATGCACAGGGCTAAAGCAAGGCCAGCCCTGAGAACACGAGAGCCTGATTTAAGCCAAATAAACAAGCTGTTCCTGGTCCGGGAGTATGAGGTGTTCAGGCAAGCCACACAGAGCTGCAAAACAGAGGGGTAGAAACTGAGATGGTTCTCCTGAGCCAGTGGTCTCCTCATCCATAGGTCTGGGCAGATGTATTTCTCAGTGTATTCCTCATGTGATTTAGATGGAATGGAGCAGGCAATAAGCTGGATAGGAGTGGAGTGGGGAGATCACTGCAGCCTGGCAAGAGGAAGAAGCCCTGCTCGTTATGCAGCCCCAACACCGAGTGTGGGTCCCATGTCTTCCCTATCGGTTACATGGGCCTGGGCCAAGGCATACACAGCGCTGAGGGGCCTCAGGCCTCAGGGTGACCCCACTGGACCCTGCTTGACCTGATTAGGCCTCAGGCGCTGTTTACTGAGTGTCCACAAGTGCTGGTGACTACACAGTCCTGCGGGTGCAGCACTGAACAGCACGGGAACCCCCCCCAACACACACACACACACACACACACACACACACACACACACACAGTGTCCTGATGCAGTTCTCCTTTTCACAACTCTTCTTCCACTCACTTTGCATTTTCTCTCCTTTTTCCTTTGATTCTAGATATTCACCCTGTGCTAGGACCCCTGTTACACAGGTGGGGCCCAGCAGTCCCTTGATCCTCCCTCAGCCCTGCATGAGTGTCACCAAGGCCTTACGTTGTGACCTGTCACACAGACCGATGGCACAGCCCGCCCTCAGGAGGCTCTTCTTTCCTCTGCAGCGGGGCTGCCTGTCTGGGGAATGAGGTGGGTGAGGACATAGCCCCATGATTCTGTGGGCTGCCTTTCTCTTGGATGGCACTCGGCAATGACATTCACTATATTTTTTTCATCACACCAGCTAAGGACACTCAGGAAAGAGGACTCCAGATCTGCTTCAGAGTGTGGTGAGGACAATGGACCAGTGTGCTCACATGGTGGAGGACACTTTGGGATCCACAGCGGTGTGTCTTTTTTTTTTTTATTTAAGAGAAAAAAAAGACACATATAACAAAGACAAAAAGCAAAAGAGACAAACAAACGACTAGAGTAAATACACAACAGTAACATTACAGGTTTACAGAACAGGATAGAAACTTGACAATGGTTGCAATATTACCTATCATTATCTTCAAAATGGTTATGTACATTAATAGACATAGACATGTAAAATTGATCTAATCATATGAGTATTAGTTGTTCTTTATCAATAACGAATACATTCAGCAGTGTGCTCATTTTAGTTATTTTACATATACATATATACAGATTTATACCTTTTCCTTTTCTCTTCCCTCTTTTCCCTTTTCCCTTCCCAACTACTTTTGTTCTTTGAGCTGTTTTTTACCCTTACCTAGCATTTATTATAGATTTTGGATCATATATACTTTTTCTGTTTCTTACAGTAGGGAGACATTATGGTGTTTACACATGTGGGTTTGATTTATCTCACTTACGAGTATGGTCTCAAGTTGTGACCATTTACTTATAAAAGGCTCAATGTAATCTTTCTTAATAGCTGAGTAGTACTCTACTGTATAAAAATACCACATCTTTTTTATTCAGTCTGTGATTGATGGGCACTTGGGTTGTTTCCAAGATCAGGCTATTACAAATTGGGTTGCTAAAAACATGGGTGCACAAATATCACTGTGGTATGATGTTGTCAGTTCTTCTGAGAAAATGCCCAGAAGTGGGATAGCTGGTTCAAATGGGATCTCTAATCCTAGCTTCTTGAGGAATCTCCACACTGACTTCCACAGTGGCTGCACCAGTCTACACTCCCACCAAGAGTGGAGAAGAGTTCGTTTTTCACCACAGCCCCTCCAGCATTTGTTGTTGCTTGATTTTTTAATCTTGGCCATTCTTTCTGGAGTGAGATGGAATCTCAGTGTTGTTTTAATTTGCATTTCCCGAATGACCATTGATGTTGAACATTTTTCATATTTTTATTTGCCATTTGTATTTCTTTCTCTGAGAAGTGTGTATTTATCTAAGGTGTCCATTTTTGGATTGGGTCCTTGAATTTTAGAGGTCTGATTTCTTTTAATTCTTTATACATTTTAGATAGAAGTCCTGTGTCTGATTGGAATATTGGCTAAGATATTTTCCCAATTCATGGGTTTTCTTTTCACTCTGTTGGAGATTTCCTTTGACATGCAAAAACTTTTTAGTAAGATGAGATCCCAGTTGTTGATTCTGGGAAGTGTTTCCCATGCAATTTTATTTTTGTTCATGAACTCTCTGCCTACTCCTATGTCATCAAGATTTTTACCTACTCTGTCTTCTAGTAAGTTTAATGTCTCTGTTTTAATATTCAGATCTTTGATCCATTTTACTTTATTTTAGTGCATGGTGATAGACGTGCGTCTAGTTTTAGTTTACAGCATATGGAAAGCCAGTTTCTCCAGCACCATTTGTTAAAGAGGCTGTCTTTCTTCCAATGTACATGTTTGGCCCCTTTGTCAAAGATGAGGCGGCTAAGTGTGTTTGTAGTTGTGTCTGTATCCTCTAATCTATTCCATTGATCTTCAGGTCTGTTTTGATTCCAGTACCATGCTGATTTTATCACAGTAGCTTTGTAGTACATTTTCAAGTCGGGGATTGTGATGCCTCCTGCCTTCCCTTTGTTGCCCAGAATTGCCTTTGGTATTCTAGGTCTTTTCTGGTTCCAGATGAATTTCAGGAATGCTTTCTCTAGCTCTGTGAGGTAGGCAAGTGGTATTTTGATTGGGAGTGCATTAAATCTGTATAACAATTTTGGGAGAATGGCCATTTTCACGATGTTTGTTCTTCCTATCCATGAACAGGGAATATCTTTCCATTTTCTGAAATCTTGTTTGATTTCCTTCTTTAGAGTAATGTAATTTTCACTGTATAGATCTTTTACTTCCTTTATTAGATCAATTTCTAAGTATTTCATTTTTTTGGATGTTATAGTGAAGGGTGTGGTTTCCCTTATTTCTCTCTCAGTGACTTTATCGTTTGTGTACGGGAATGCTATTGTTTTATGAGTGTTCACCTTGTAATGGACACGACTTGAGACAATACTCAGAGATAAATCAAATCCACATGTGTAAATACCGTAGTGTCTCTCTAGTGTAAGAAACTGAAAAAGTATTTATGATCCAAAATCTATAATAAATACTATGTAAGGGTAAAAAACAGTTCAAAAAGCAAAAGTAATTGGGAAGGGAAAAGGGGGAAACAGGGCAGGGAAAAGTAAAATTTATAAATCTGTATATATGTATATGTAAGGTAACTAAAACAAACACACTGCTGAATGTATTTGTTATTGAGAAAGAACAATTAATACTCTTATGATTAGATCAATTTTACATGTCTATATCTGTTGATGTAAACAAGCATTTTAAAGATAACAATACACAATATTGCAACCATTGTCAAGTTTCTATCATCCTGTTTTGTAAACCTGCAATGTTACTGTTGTGCATTTACTCTAGACGTTTGTTTGTCTCTATTGCCTTTTGTCTTTGTTATATGTATTTTTTTCTCTTAAATAAATAATAAAAAAAATAAAGAAGTTCCCATTGCCTGTCATAGTCCTCAGGCCTGACACCCACTTTTCCTTGTCTTGCAGCGTGCTAGTGAGGTCTTGAGCCAGTACATGTCCCTCCCCTGTGACCCAGCAAGTGTCGGAGCAAAGACCGTGGTGGGAAGCACAGTCAGTTTCAAGCTTGCTAATGCCTGTGGGTGCTGTGTCCTTTGCAGAAGCAAGGCTGGAACCTGAGGCTATCCCCCTGGAGCTGAGGACTTTGTGTGCTGCATCCCTGGGATGAGGGACATGAAGAGGAGGTTCCAAAGTAGTTGGCTGGGGTCTGCCTGTCACTACCCATGGCCACAGGTTGTGCAGCTGCAGTGACAAACAGAACTGGATGCCTTCTCTGCAGAACTTGAATTTCATCAGGCCCCCATCAGGGCCCTGCAGGGGCTGCTGTGCCACCTCCTGTCCTCCCAGAACCCTGCCAGCTCCTCTGCCTCCTTCCTAGATGGACGTCATGGAACACAGAGGGGCATTTTAGAAAGCAGTTCCCTGTGTCCTGTAGTCAGTGCAGCACACAGGGTGCAGGCAGTCAGCTCTCAGGGACCCTCACCTGTGTTTAACTCACTTCCTTCTGCCACAGTCAATCCAGGGGCAGTATTGGATCCGAGTGACTGGGAGGGCCAGGACCCTCATGGCTGCCCTACTTTGGGGGCCAGGGACAGCAGGGGAGGGTGTGTCCTGACAACCCAGCTGTATGTCTATTTGCCCACAGACCTTCCTTGGGGTCTCTTGCTGTGCTAGATCAGTTTACAGAACCCCTCATT
Source organism: Dasyprocta punctata (assembly GCA_004363535.1). Classification (NCBI taxonomy): domain Eukaryota; kingdom Metazoa; phylum Chordata; class Mammalia; order Rodentia; family Dasyproctidae; genus Dasyprocta; species Dasyprocta punctata. The sequence goes on along the minus strand of RJWM01014129.1, from coordinate 39,071 downwards.
TTAGTCTCTGATTATAGAGGACATTATGCAGATGGGTGTAGACCAGCAGCTGCCTGGAGCTCCTGTGCTCATCATCCTGCAGCCCTCAGTCCTTGTGTTTTTAGAGAAGCTTCCTGTGCAGACAGATTTGATGATCCATCTCCCACCTGCCTGGAATCCTCCCTGAGCTGCTTTTGTAGCTACAGAATTTACCTTGAGATAACACTACATACAGTAGAGTTCTAACCTTATTTCAAGGCTTGCCATGAAATATTTTTGCTGTATTATCACTGCAGTGCTCTTGTATGTTGGTAGTCTTTGGAGCAGATGATGTCCTTCAGTGTGGAGCATGCTGGTTCAGTCATGCTATCAGATCTGCTTCAGCCTCAGAGAACACACTTATGGAGAGTTCAGCAAATGCTGGTAGTGGGCTGGGCTTTTTATTTTCTGAGGAGAAATGCTAAGCCTTCCTCCATCAGTTTAATGACAACTCTCTGACCCTCTGTGGTCTGTGTGGAAGAGGTTGTGGGACTAGATGTTCCAATCCTCTAATCACATCTTGGGTTCTCTGGCTAACAGCCCCTTCCTGAGGCCTTCTGGGGCCTGGATACTGGTCATCTCACACTTTCTGGAGTTAGGAAGGTGCTCCTGCCTGTCTGAGACTTCCATGGTGAACATGTTGGAGACCTAATGTATGCTTCACAGTGGTACAGAAACCAGTGTGCTTCTTCTAAGGGAATCAACACTGAAGTTGACACACTAAAGATTGGAAGAGGAAGTCATGAATGTGTTCCATGTTTTAGATCTCAAGAACTAGCATCATAACCTGACATGGTCCACAGTTGTAACCTTAGCAGTGAGGTAGGCTGAGGCAGGAGGATCACAAAACTGATTCTCACCTGGGCAACTTTGCGAGGATCTCCCTTAAAATAAATGTAAAAATGGGCTTGGGATGTAGGAAAGTGGGAGAGCACCCTTGGGTTCAATCCCCAGAATGCACCCATGTGCACACACAGACAAAATGAAAATCCTAGCACCCTGAGGTTGCTGCTCACACTGGTGGGTGAGGCTGCAGGTGAGGTGGGAGGGGAATGGCTATGGACATAGAAATGAGGACTTTAGTGCAGTGCTGAATGCTGATTACATGTGCATTGGGCAAGCAGATGTGTTTACAGGTGTGAAGTTTCAGAGTGGTTTAGCCTGAGGTTTGCCTTGTAACCAGCTGACAAAGGGGTGGAGCTTAATGAAAGCAGAGGTTGATGAAGTGAATGACCCTGCACACAGAGGTCAACTGAAAGAAGGGAGAGCCCTGGAACAGAGACCTCAGATTCCCAGTGATGGTGGGGCAGAGGAGACCAAGGAGGAACAGGGAGACTCAGGGACAGATGGGAGATGGTGTCTTGAGTGAAGGAACTACCTAGTAGGGCTTTGAGTGTGGCAAAACAGGAAGATTCTGATAAGTGACCTTTGTCCACATGGAGGTCACTGGGGACTTGGACACTGGCCTGTAGTCCTGTCCCACGAGGCCCAGCTGAGCCTAGGAGAGGAGAAATAAGAGCCAGGCAATGCCGGGCATCCCAGCCGCCTGAGAGGCCAGCTGGGCAGCATAGTGACTTAGGGAGACAGTAGCTCAAAAACCTTTTTAAAAAGAGGAGTGGAGGCTGGTGATGCAGCTTAGTGCAGAGGCCTGGGTTCAGTTCAGTCACACACACACACACACACACACACACACACACACACACACACAAGAATAGATATAGTAGTAGTAGTGATGCTAGTGTACTTGTTAGGACATGAGAAATTAAAGTTCATTAATTGATTTATTGCATTTGGACATTAATGGGGTTAAGCACCTTCTGTTACTCACAGCAGGCTTGTGTCTTTGTGCTTGTGTTTATCAAGGGGGAATCTGGGGTGCATCGGTCTTGCCTGGACTTTACTGTGCAGTAGTAAGGTTTTCTATTTCTTTTTTCTTTTGGTTAAGTAATGAATCTTTGCAGGTTCACCTGCTTCACACCCATTTCCATGCTCTCTGGTCCACAGAGTGGGCATCCAGGGCGGGTCAGCCTCTTCCTCTAAGTAGGGATCTCCAAGGTCAGGTCCATTTCCTGGTCGAGTTGGGATGGAAATGTCGAGGACAGACAAGCGCCCAGGCTGTGCATGGGCACAGGTCCTGCTGCTGAGCCAGGATCTTGACCACTCTGAGCTCAGGGGTCCTGGCTTCCTCCTGCGTGATTTGGCAGTGACACTGGCCAGAGCCAGCCGTCCCTGGTGCAGCTTGAGCTCTGTGTCAGCCCAGCAGCTTGTGGGGCCCTGCGGTCTCCTCCAGAGCCAGTGTTGAGGACACAGGTCCCTGTGTGGCTCCCTAGGGGCCTCCCAGGTGGTCATCCACTCCATCCCCTCCTGCAGTGGACCTGAAGCTGGACCCCTCTATGGTGCACCCCAGCCTGCTGCTGATGGTTGACCTGCGCTCGGTGTGGGATGGGGAGTTCTGGAGGGCCGTCCCCGAGAACCCCGAGCAGTTCAACACCTGGCCCTGCATGCTGGGCCTGCAGAGCTTCTCGGGTTGGCACTACTGGGAGGTGGTGGTGGGCGAGGGGGCTGAGTGGGGCCTGGGTGTCTGCAGAGACTCGCTGCCCAGGAAAGGCGAGGACGCCCCATCCCCGAGAACAGCATGTGAGTGCTGTGGCTGCTACGGGACTCTGAATACATGGTGCTGGGCTTGCCATCCATGCCACCACTGCAGCCATGCAGGCCAGGCCGTGTGGGGCTCTTACTGGACTATGAGGCCAGGGAGATCTCCTTCTACGATATCACCCACAGGTCACACATCCACACCTTCAGCCAGCTCTTTTGAGGCATCCTGCGGCCCTACTTCATCTGTGACAAGAACCCTCTGGTTTTGCCCCCTGTGACAGAGGCAGAGTCAGAAGGTAGGGCATCCTGGGCTCCTCCTGACCCCGATGGTCCTGAGACTCCTGCCTGAGGACTGGCTGCTGCTTGTGAGGTCCTTGTGGGGGGAAGGCTGTGGACTCCTGGGGAGACCGAGTCACACCTGCACTCTATCTGGGAAGTGTCCTCATGGGACGCAGAAGGCGTGGAGGACACGGGCAGGAGGAGGAGTTTGGAAACAGGTGGCGGTACACGCATTCTCGATGGGTCCTCTTTCAAATTAAGGACCCTCAATGAGAAAAGACCCCTAAACATGCATATTAATGTCCCATTCTGCTCACCATCCTTTTATTCACAGTATTTAAGGTTCAGGAATGGCCGTTCCTCAGCAGTGGGGCCTAGCAGTCGGGAGGCCCATACACTGAGCCAAGTGACCACTGCGCTTTCTGTCCTTCCTGACCTTGGACCTAAGCTGTCCCATCAAAACCCTGCTCCACCTCTGCTGCAGACGGTGCCAGGCACAGGCGGGGAACAGCTTCCCCAGCCGCGCACCAGTAAACTCGTCTCTGCCATGGACAGGTCATGCAGTCGCCAGCCACACAGCCTTGCCCTCATCCCCGGCCTACGTCTGACGCTGTCCCAGACCGGATTCCTCACTGTGGCTCTCAGCCTCCCCTCCCCCCTCTCCCATCCACATGCTCTCCTCTCTCTCTGTCTCTGTCTCCCAGGACCCCCTTTGCTCTCCCTGTCTGCAGCTCCCTCTGGCCTCACAGCCCCGCTCTGCCTGGCCCTGCCCTGCAGACCCCAGCGCACACCTCCCTCCCTTACCTCCTGCAAGAGGCTCCTTCCCTGTGAACTGTGCACCACCTCTCATGTATTGTGTTGTTCTCTTATTTATTCAGTCTTTAATTTATGTATTAGTCCTGGTGTGGTAGGCTGTAAGCACCCTGAGGAGGAAGATATTTGTGTGTTGACCGTGAACCTTTTCTGCATATCCCAAGCCCTTCATGGCCTTATACATGCTTATCTCTGAATGTACATTTGTTGAATGAATAAACGATGGGCACTCTGGAAAGCAGAATTCAATGTAGATCTAAAAGCCTTTGTGAAATGTAACACACTGTGGTGACATAGTTGGTGGTGGTCACTAGATGATGCTCTGTGGCCAACTTTAATGCCAAGTGCTAAGCGAGTAAAATTGGCTCTCAGGTACAGAGAGGGTTGAAACAGAAGCCAGCTTTGCAGAGGCGGCCAGTTCCAGTGCCGTGAGGACTGCGTGTGCCCGGGCAGTGCCAGCCTCCTGCTGCTGCAGCTTCCTGTGGCACTAGTGCGACCCCGTGGAATTACACATGACTTCCTGCTCCCAGGCCGTCCCTCGCGATGTCACACTGGCTAGTTCTGTAGCTACTCATTTTATTAACAGCGGTTCATGGTTTCTGTGTCCCTCCACATCTGAACTGTTGGGGAAGCAGCTCCCTGTAGAGAAAGAAGTCTCAGTCACCTCCTCCCCACCTCTGCTTTCTCTCTGTGCACCCTGTTATTATATCTTGGGCTTTTCCAACCACCCCATTATGAATTTTATCCACTCGGACCTATCCTTAAGCGCAATGCCAATGACAACCAAATTCCCTTTCTCCCTATAAAGAATAATTAAAAAGACTCAGAGGCCCTGGGTTTAACCCTCAGCACTGCAAAAGGAGAAGCAAATGCAAAAAGAAATCTGCCCTCAGCCTCCATTGCTTGTTTTCCTGACCCGCAGCTCTGGACCTGTGTCCACCTGGATGCTCTCTGTGCAGGTCTCTGTCTGTGCTTCCGGGAGGCTGGAGGACTGAGCCAGGTCACTAATCTCAGGGCTGCTGTCCTCTCCTTGGGCCCCTTTCTGAATTGAAAGATGGGTTCCTCAGGGAGTTAGCAAGAGACTTCCTGCCCTGTGGGAGCCCTGGATGGAAGGAACCTGCGGGAGACTTCCCAGGGAGCTGACTGGAGGAGGAGAAGGTGAGATATGCTCATTAGCAGGGAAGGAGGGGACACCTGCAGAGAGAGGACTGCGGCTTCTGTGTCCCAAAAGACAGAGACACGGGAACAGAGGGACTCGTTAAACCCAACTGCGCTCCTGGCTGGGGCCCTCAATGCAGGATTTCTGTTTGCTCTGGGGCCTCTTGGGGCCCTGTTCCTCTGTCACACAGGAGGGATGAGGGTGCATAGTCTGGGCTCCCTGTGTCACCTGCAGCAGTGACCCCTGGATCTGTCCGTCCGCACCAACCCCCACACCATCCTTCTGACATGTCCCTGAGTCTGGTTTCTCTGACACCGCCTTGCTGGTGACACAGCAGGGACCTTGTTTCTGAGCATCCCTTCACCTTGTCATGATTGTTTGGAACATTCAGCCTTATGGCAGGAGCTTTAAAAACACGGGAACATTTTCAAAACCCAATAAACTCGGAGCCCAAGATGTTTGCTCCCTGTCTCCCCAGTCAGTTTTTGAGACTAAAATATGAGGCCCTGTGGATGACAGCTTTCCCTCAAACTCAAAATTAAAAGCGGGCTGTCCTGATAGCTGGTTCATAAGCTTTTGTTAGTGCAAAGTCAGTAAAGTTTTTCTCCAGCTAGGACATCAGATCCTCTCCAGGCCTGCACTTACTAGGAAGGAGATGTGAAGACACTTTGCCCTGTTTCAGGAGATCTAAGGAGAAAAGTGAGCTGTCTTGTTCTAGGGCAGACTGGGCCGATGACACCTCTGCGGCTGTCTCAGTGGCTTCACCCTCCTGGACGGGGAGGGGAGCACTTGGCCCACGGGCATTAGTGTGATTGTAACAGCAGTGAGCTGAGGACCCCGATTTTGCTTCCATGAGGTACTAAGCACTTTCAATATCCAGGGACCAAGCCTGCTGGTCCCGTTTCCATGGTGACCAGTGGGATGCAGGAGTCTGGGGTGGGGCATATCCCGTCCCTGCCTCAGTGCCCGCTGATGCCCCGGGGTGCACACAGTCCCTAGAGCTCAATGAGCACCCTCGATGCGGCCCCTCTCCTCACAGGAGTGGCATCAGCGGGCTCCTCATAAACACTGCAGCCGGTCACAGAGACAAGGACGGGGAGCCCGGGAGGGGCCTGGATCCCTGCACATCGGCCTCCCCTTGTCCGCCCTGCCGTGCACCAGGAGGGACGCGCACTGCTGATCCCACACCCTCGCCGTCTACGCGTCTCGCACTCTCATGTTCAGTGGTCGCGGCCGTCACACAGGTGGGCGTGGTGAGTCCAGTTCTGGGTTTCGGGGCTCATCTCAGAGCTCAGCATGGCTCGCTTAGCTTAGTAAATAACTAAGCAGCCCGGGTGTGGGGATAGCGCGGGCTGGAGTGAGGTGTGGTCTGTGTGAGACCCGGGTTTGAACCCAGCACCACAAAACAAAACAAAGCCTGGCATTTGTCAGAAGGAAGTACGGAAACAAAACCTGAGAAGTAAATTTTATTTTGCTTCAAGAAAAGAAAAAAAAATGCAAAGCCTATCGTCGGCCTCTCGTGAGGGAGACGCAAATTGCCATGTGACGGGGGCGCCCAAACTCGCACAGGTCCTGAGCGTGTGTGTCCCACCGCCTGTCCTGCTTTATTTATGTACACTTACCTGCTTCTGAGTTCCACATTCTTTGATCTTCGAGACTGTGAAGTCATTTGAAATACAATTTAAACTTAAAAATAAGTAATTTTCATTTTCATTTAAACAATTTAAAGCGTTTAATATAATTGAAGTGTTAATCCTGTGACTCCCCGCCCTCTAGTAGGGGCAGCGCGCGTCCCTCTGGGGGCTGTGAGCCGGGACGATCGCTCCCCAGGGTTTGCTCCTCTGCTGCACAGGGACAGGCGCTGTCACCCTGGGGAGCTGTCTGGACCCGCTGTCCCCAGCACACGCGTGGATCCGGGCTCTTAGATACACACAGCCCCTTCCTACCTGCGGGTGAGCTGCTTGCCCCGCTGTCTCCAGATCCCCGCAGCTCCCACTCTGCACGGCGCTCTCTGTCCAGGCTTCTCTTGACCTCTCCAGCGCCGCCTCTCTGTGGGGACGCCCAGGGCTCCAGTGCTGACCTGGTCCCCCTGCCCTGCTGTGAGTCCCGGGAGGAAGGGGTCCCCCAGGCGGGAAGCGGGACCGGTCACCAGGGGGCGCCAGGCCCACGGGACCTCTACTCCTTACCGCGGAGCCTGAAGGACAGGATGGCGGCCTCTCCCACAGCAGGAGAGGGGCCGGGCCCGGAGGACTCCGCCTGGCAGACAGGAGGACCCTCTTTGTGCGAGGCCAGATACATGGGGCGGTCCCGGTGGGCAGGAAGTGTGCACGGGCAGAGGCGGTGAGTGCCGGGAGTCCCGGAGCGGTGCGGAGAGGAGCTCTGCCCGGACGGGGAGGAGCGGCCCTGGTCCCCAAGACTGGATTCAGAGGGAGAGAGCGCGCCCCTCTCCAGAAGCTGCAGAGGGTGAGGGTGTGGGTCCCTTGCGAGCGCCTCGTCCTCTTGCGCAGGGAGCTCCGGTGGGCTCAGTGCTGGTGCTGGAGGGGCGGGGAAACTCAGTCCCCTAGCTCAGAGACGCCTTTAATTCTCATTTAAACATCATTAATGCCTTAGCTTAGGAGAATCAAGTTCGAGCCAATGTTTGTAGAAATGCAAAGGTTTCAGTAAGAAAGACCTCCAGGCCCCCGTGCAAACCCATGTTTTCCACACTCGAAAGACGGGACAACTGTTTTAAGAGGAGCAAGGAGGCAGCATCTTACCACAGAGCTCACGGGATGTGAGGCGTTGGAGTTAGTGTCCCTCTCACTGGGTGCCAGCCTCCCGGAGAAAGTCCTGCTGGCCTTACAGCTGAGAGGGCAGAGCAGGAGAAAACCTGAACCCCAGCTCCCCCAATCCCACACGCACTCCTGCCCTGTATCTGCGCAGGACTGCAGCTCGCAGCGCCCTCTTTGGTCTCTTCCTGGGATTCCGAGGTTTAGCGTCTCCAGGGCGTACCCGGAACTGTTCTCCTGATAGGGAGTCATTGTGGTGGTGGGAAATGCGTTTTGCTCTCTTTTGTTTTTTCTGCTATTCCATGTCTCTTTCCTATTTCAGTTAATTTTGAGAAAAATTATTGCTGAGCGGGAGGGGCAGACGATCTTTGTAAAGGAGAAGGCAAAGCTAAAGCTGCGGATCAGTAAGGTGCAGCAGGACTTTAGGACACGACCCCAGACTCCAACTACTGTATTTACACACACTGAGATAGTTTTAAAATTACTAGCTAACTTGTTATTGCATTGTAAAGGACCATGGAAAATTGGAAGCCTTCCTTCACCTCCATCCCGCTGCCCAGGAGCCCGTGCTCCCAGACACCTTTTTCGATTTAAGCAAACGTCCCTGCGTGTATGAACAGGTAGATGTGGAGAGGGGGCGGCCCCCGTGTGCATGTCTTGTTTTTCTACTTGTTGGAAATTACTATTTTTTGTATGAAATTCCAAGAGATATCACATATCTATACTGACTTGCATTCAGGAATAATTTTTGTCAAGTTTGTAATGACATCTCTGCCTGTTACATCAGGTCCATGATTTACCACGGGCATGGTTTCCTAGCTCATCTCCTTTATTCAGAGCTCCCAAGAGGGTTCTTGAGGGTGTGGGTCTCTGAGTGGGGGTGGAAACCTGCCGGCAGATGTCTGAATGAGCTACCAGGTAGGCACGGAGAAGAGCCAGTCAGTTTCTATTGTATTGGACCCATGCTTTGTTAAAATAATCTATGCCATGTACGATATGTGTGTATATTTAAGTAAGGATCTTTTCAAAACAGATTTCTTTAAACAAAATTCCAGGTTCAACTCACTGGATCACAGGATCATGGGGAATGAGCTCATTCTACATACTCTTCAAAACTCTGAATTTCACAGTATTTTCCAGTTTCTAGAGATACCTATCTAGAAAGCAAATCTCTCTGTTTTAATGTTATATCCTCAATTACCAGTGAGAATCTGTCTCACATGTGTGAGTCAGTTGTTTGTAAATGATTTGTTTTCCTGTGAAATATTTCTTCAAATCATTGATCGGTTTTGTTTTGCCTCAGGTGATTCTTGACAATTTAAAAAAAATATTTTATTTGACTTCTAAAGTTTCTATTGTCATTATTTCTAGACTTTGTTAAGAATGTTTCTTAGTGTATTTGACAAATGAAATTTGGTTTGAGAAATCATTAATCTATGATTATCAGAAAAAAAGAAAAAAGCTATCATGTTTTCTTATAATGGTCTTTTAAAAATGTTTAATTATGTATATTATGACTTATTTTTATAAGTGATAAAATAGTCACACACTCTCTGCCTCAAGTATCTTGTCAGTTAGGATGTCTTAATTATTATGTCTTAAAGCATAATAGACAGATATTCATATAGTTTTCCTACCAAGACAATTTTTTCCCTAAAAATTTCCTGTTTAATCTCATGAACTTATCTTCATACTTTTTGTTTTTATGATATATCAGCTTGACTTCACATACAAGGAAACATATATTTTATATATTAATGTGTATTTAAGAATCTCAGAAATATTTTGTAAAATGTGTAAGATAGATTTAATTACTGCCATGGAAGGTGAGAGGTTATTGGAATGTAAATTAGTGTCCTGAGTCTCAAAACTTGAGTCCTGTTGATGAAGGGATTGTAACAGAGCTACATGGAGACAACGGCCTGTTTTCTGTTGTGAGTCAGCGTCTCTGTATCTGTCTGTGATGCCTGGGCTGAATCTCATCAAATGTGCTTTACCTTGAAGACTGTGTGTGAGGAATTGAAGCTCAATAGAATTTCCTCCACAAGTGTCAGCTGTTGGTTTCAAGTAGTATAATCTATAATAAAATTTTGTGATTTCTTTTTTCCTCAAGGGTAGGTTTCCCCATGAAATATTCTATTACTTCAGGATCTGCCTAACTAAAAAAGAGATTTTTTTTTGAGATACAAAGGAATGAAACCTAGGCCTTTGCACTGAGCTAAAACCCAAACTCTTTTTTTTTTTTTTTTTTGTGTGTGTGTGTGTGTTTGTTTGTTTGTTTAAAATTTGAGCCAGCCTCTCCCTAACTTGCCCGGGTGGCCTTGACCTTGCTGTTCTCCTGCCTCAGGCTCCTAAAATGCTGGGGTGACAGGCGTGTATCAAGGTGCCGGGTGGGAAAAACGTTTACGCGTGTTCCTGAGTAATACTCTATTACTCATCGCTGTCTTCTCATGGAACCCAAAATCACCTCGGGATTGACGATCAGCAGCGACCAGCACCTGTGGATCGCGTGTCCTGCACACGATGGGTGGATGCCCGATGCCAAGGGCCCGGCCCAGTCGCGATGAAATCAGTAGGAGCCGTGCGTCCTGTAGGACCTCATTGCCCCTCGCCTGCTCCTGTCCCGGGCCTCATGGGCAGGAACAGGTGCCGACCTGCACCTTGTTTCAGATGTCTTACTTGGCGGGGAAGAGCCCAGGAACCGGGGAAATCACTTCTGTGTGAAACAAAATTCACAGTAGTCATGGAGGTGGTTAGCACATTGGGGTGTTTTAAGATGGTTCAAAGCATGGCAAAGGGTGGCATCTAGTTACCCCCTAATGTGGTACCTGCCAGGGCAGATTCCTCTTTGCTTTTGCTTCCTGTTGTTTCTTGCAGTTGTGCAATGTATGGTTGTTGTTTTTTGTGTGTGTAAATTTTGATAAATTGTAACATTTTTATGGTACTCAGGATTGAACCTAGGGTCTTCTCACTGAGATACCATCCCTATGTAATATGAATATATATATATATATATATATATACACACACACACACACACACACACACACACACACACACACACACACATGTATATTTTGCCCAAACTGAATTTGAGCTTGTAATCCTCTTGCCTCAGCCTGAGAGCTGGAGGAGTCCTGCAGGGGGTGCACCACCATGCCTGGCTAAGTTAGGATGTTTCATAATAGATTGAGATGTATTTTACTGCGGTATGTGGTACAATATAGTATTCTCTAGATGTATTTTGTGCATTCATAAAATATGTAACCTGTTCTTAATTGTTGATATTTCTAGGCTAAATGGTTTGCTCTTGAGTTTTATCAAGTTGTGACAAATCTCCAAAAAGTTTTCCAATGTACATATGGAAAATAAATCCACACACATGTGGCCACATGGGATTCAAATCTTCAGTGTTGAAGACTCAGCTATATTGGAAGTTTGATTATCTTGAACTCCATCTTGTGTCTTTGAGATTTTGACAGGAACCCAGGGATGTGGCAGGGTCCTGGGGAGCTTCCACACTTACTTCTGTGGAGTTGGAGCCAGCACCAGCAGGGAGTAGGGAGGAGAGTGTGACCATGCTTCAAAAATGAACTCTGTCCTTTTCCACAGATGACAATTTCCTTCACATAGAAGTATGCTGGTTTCCTTTTTATAAACTGGAGATTTTTGTTATTTACTAATAGTGCCAACCCCATGCCATTGCTGTCTGTGTTATGTGAGTAAATAAATGTTAAACAATTAAAAGAGGACAGTATGGTGTTGCATGCCTATAATCCCAGTACTCTGGGAGGCTGAGGGAGGAAGATATGTAGTTCAATCCAAATCTGACCAATGTAGTGACCAAGCAAAATGTTGCAGAATTAAAAACAAATGGCTGGCAATGTACCTTAGTGTAAAGGTCTTAGAATTAATCCCAAGACTTCCTCTCACTGAAAAACAAGCAACCCCCCAAAAAAAATTCATAAAAGAATTTCTGGCTAATAGCAATTGCTTCTGTAACATCAGCTGTCACTAGTAATGCTGTTGTCTTCCTCAGGTGCACTAAAGATGGCTGGAAGCAATGACAGCTCCCATGGTACCTTCATCTTGCTGGGCTTCTCTGCCCGCCCCCAACTGGAGAGCATCCTCTTTGCGGTCATCCTGGTAGCCTATCTCCTGACCCTGGTGGGCAACACCACCATCATCCTGGTGTCCTGGCTGGACCCCCACCTACACACCCCCATGTACTACTTCCTCACCCACCTGTCCTTCCTGGACCTCAGTTTCACCACCAGCTCCATCCCTCAGCTGCTCTACAACCTGAATGGCCCAGACAAGACCATCAGCTTCGTGGGCTGTGCACTCCAGCTCTTCCTGTTTCTGGCTCTGGGAGGCGTGGAGTGTCTGCTCTTGGCTGTCATGGCCTATGACCGCCTCGTGGCCATCTGCAAGCCCCTGCACTACATGGTGATAATGGGCCCCAGGCTCTGCTTGGGCTTGGTGTCAGTGGCCTGGGGCTCTGGGGTGGCCAACTCCCTGGCCATGTCTCCAGTGACCCTGCTTCTGCCACGCTGTGGTCGCCGGCATGTGGACCACTACCTGTGCGAGATGCCAGCCCTGATCCGCATGGCCTGTGTCAACACGGTGCCCATAGAAGGCACTGTCTTTGTCCTGGCTGTGGGTATCGTGCTGTCGCCCTTGCTGTTCATCCTGGTCTCCTACGGCTACATTGTGAGGGCCGTGATGAGGATGCAGTCAGCATCAGGGAGGCAAAAGGCTTTCAACACTTGCAGCTCCCACCTCACGGTGGTGTCACTCTTCTACGGAAACATCATCTACATGTACATGCAGCCAGGAAACAGCTCCTCCCAGGATCGGGGCAAGTTCCTCACCCTCTTCTACAACATCGTCACCCCGCTCCTGAACCCCCTCATCTACACCCTCAGGAACCAAGAGGTGAAGGGGGCCCTGAAAAGGGTGCTGCTGGGCACCAGGCAGGTAGGAAAGGGGTAAGGGCTGATGGGACCGTCAAGCAACCCCTACTGTCCCCGCCACCAGCACCATGGACAGCACTGGGAACTGTTGGAGGACAACTGGCGCTAGCCAGCAGCTCTCAGCTCATTTACCTTCTCTGCACCTCTGTAGATAATGTGTTCCAACGTCATATGGGGATTGTATTTTTGTAAGTGTGACACTGGAATTCGAATCCCGTACCTTGCCAATCCAAGATTACATACTTTTGAGTGAACTGTATGATGCATATCATCTAGAAACTCCTTGCAAAAATCCATCTATAATGCTGGTCCACAAAACACAGCAAGAGAAATATTTGCAAAGATACGTTTCCACCAACTTGTACTGAAGTGTCAAGAAACAACTGTTCTTAACCCGAATTTTTCATTTGTTATTCCTTTTTAATTCACTAACAGTATTCTAGGGACTAAGTCCAAATGACCCCAGATCAGTAACACTCTTGCCATGGACCAAGTATCTGTTATTAACTGTTAAAAAAAACATTAAATCCAGCACGGCTTGCTGCTTTTCTGCTTCCCAAATTCCCACCCAAGGTCTTTTGACAAATTCCATGGTTTTTACAAGTCTGGTGTAAGAGTCTAGATAAACTGCAAAGTCAAGCAATGAGGATGACATGTGGGTCGTTTACATCTGGAAACCTTATGAATATTCAGGTATATTTTGTTTTGTTTGTGAGAAAAATCTGGAGTTTGTTAAGTTTCTGGCAGGTGCTCTTCATCTACTTGAATATTCTTAGCATTTGCCTGAGGTCAGTGCAATCATTATGATTCCTGTTATACTAAGCTGGCACTTGACATAGGGAGGTTAAGTCATTTGCTTATGGTGAACCAAATCAGAGATTTATGTCAAGTTATGCTGCCTCCAATTCCTACAGCTACAATTGTCAAGGAACTTATGGGGGTGAGCAAAATTTCCCTAGCATTTCACAGGCAATGTCACTGATCCTCTGTGCTAAAGAGAGCTTCCATTTCCATTCAGGGCTTCCCCAATTCCTATGCCCCAAATCACCGGAGCTCTTCCACAAATGCATATTCTGTCCCAGTGGGTCACAAGCTGGTTCTGAGCTCTGGATTTTTGAAATTCCCTAGGAGAGGCCCTCACTCCTAGGATGCAGAATCTAGGAAAGTCGTCACCCATTTCTGTCTTTACAGGAACCCCTAGGGTAGGCACATTTGGGGAGAAACACAAGAAGCACTAGTAGAGCAGAGAAATGGGAAGGAAGATCCTGAGACTTGTGCGCTCCCATGCATTTTCAGTCCCCGCAGTGCAGCCTCTTCACCATGGGTCATGTTGCCATCCTCTCTGATTTCTGTTGTATACATCACGTGTCAGAAATCAGCAGTCCAGAGAAAAGATCAAGTGGAAACAAAGCACAGTCTATTTGGGGGTGAGGGGAACCCAGAACTTCAAGTTCAAGGGAGCTGATGTGAACTATCAGAGGAGTGGCCATTTGTGGGGGCAAATGGGGGTTTTACAGGCATGCAGAATGCAAGTATTGTGGACTCAGCCAGGTTTCTATACAGATTTCAGAAAATACCATGGAGGCCAGGCAATATGCATGGGAGAGAGTGGTGTGGGGAGCTGCGAGAGTGAAGCTGAAAGTGCAGTTGAGAGCCCAGGATGTTGGAGATGACAGAAATGTGGGAATGTGCTAAGGAAATCTGCAGGTCATGGCTGGAGCCAGCCTGAGGGAGACAACATGAGGGCTGTAACTGATGATACTCAAAGGGTAGGGGATTGCCCAAGCCACTTGAAATTCACTTCTCACCACACCTTGCAGACAGGTGATAGACTTGGAGCTGCAGAACATAGTGTTTGCTCTACCAGGTTTCAGGATTGCTTTGGTCTAATGCCTTTCCAGTGACCCTCTTTCCTTTTGCAATGGAATAGTAACCCTCTGCCATTGTATGTTGGAAGTAGGTAAGTTTCTGTTTGATTTTCACAGGCGCTCACAATTAAGAATTTGCTTTGAGTCTCAGAGGAGACTTGGAATTTTCACTGTTCTGGAACGTTTAAGACTTTGGAACCTGTGAGACATGAGCTAAATGCATTTTTCTAACTGAGATGGGCATGCATCTTTTAAGGGCCATGGGATCCTCATTTTTCTTTCATTTATAATTATCTGAAAAGAAGTTAATGTGCTTATGGAAAAACAAAGTGGTCTTTTTGGTAGAGACAAATAAATATGAATTGATCAGGAAAAACTTACAAAAAATTCAGACTGAACTGCTACAAAAAGCACATGTATTAGTTTGCAAATATTTTCTATCTTTCTGTACAATATCTCTGCACTTTTTTCCCCTGTATGGAAGATCATCTCTTGTCTACTTTTCTTTTGTTCCCTATATATTTGAGTTCTTACCCACAGAATCGTTTCCCAGAAAAACACTGCGAATTATGTGTTTCATTTTCTTCTATTAGTTTTATAGTTTTTTCTTTGTACACTTGTCTTTAATTTCTTGTAAGTGCATTTTTGAAAAAGGTAAAATACCTAAAATATACATAGCATGATCAAAACATACAATGAATGTTAAATTGAAAATATGAAGTTGAATCATATTACCATTATTCCCCTCAAAATACTCCCCATCATTTGAACACACTGTTGTAGACAGTGTCTATGGAACATATTTAATGCAGGACACAGAAATTTACAAAATTAGCTTACAGTATCTGCCCACAGAGTCAAATGTAGAAGAGTGCAAGAGATCTGCCCCAGAGCCAGAGATCCAAAGAATCCAGTAAAGGCCTGGGGTTCACAGCAGTGTCCCATGCAAATTTGCATCAGGATACCTAGGAGTCTGCCATAGAAGACTGAAGGATCTGCACCAGAAGCCCCAAGGGTTAGTGGTAGAAAACTGAGTCTGCACCAAAAGCCAAGAGAGAGAGTGCCCTAGAAGAAGGTGAAGACCAGAGCTCCTCCCAAGAGTATGGCAGCTGTCCTTTTTGAAGGTGAGGACAAGAACTCAGCCAAAGAGAAGAGCCTGAATGAAGCTCTTTCAAGGCAAATCAGCAGAAACCCTTCCCTTCCTTCTTTTATACCCTTTCCATGACAAGCCTCCCTAGGTGGTCTTCCAAGCCCATAACCATGCCCACTCAGTTCAGCGGGGTGTTCACACTCAAGTTGACAATCAGTTAACCACCACTCACACTAATCTCATTGTTCTTGTCAAGGTGTCTTATTGTAACAAGGTTTTTTTTTTAAGTTTAAACGTTCCTTTAGTTTTCAATCACACTTTGTATAAAGATCATTTATTCTAGATGATAACTAATAAGGCATTGGAAGCCCACTTTTATCAAGGAGACCAATCTAAATGTTTTCTAAGGACAAGAGTGAAATGCACCACTTTGATGTTATATTCATATCGAAATTGAGGATATGTACAGTTGAGTTTAAAAATGAGTGATTAGTTGCTGTTGCATGTCAAGTCTATTCTACGTTATATATAGTTACATGTGTGCTCAACACCACTGAATGAAAGAGAATAAGGTAATAGATTTTTCTGTGCTCAAAGACATCTATAGAAGAAAATCATAAACCAAACTTAGGGATAATGTAATGCAGAGTAAAGTAAAATGCTAGGGATTTCAATAGAGGGTCATGCAGGTGAGATGAATGGCATTAGGAGGAAGTCAGATAAAGCAATCTGAGTAACCCTAAGAGCTTTAGAGTGAGAGTTAAATCTTGACACAGATAGGAAGAATTTTACAGATGGTGATGAATCAAATTTGCATGGTAAAATAATCAGCACACATGTTACAGAGTTTGGAAAATTATCAGCTACAGAAATTATGGAGCACATGATATGTAGGACATCAAAAAATGAGAAACTGTATTTGTAAGTAAATCAGGTCAAACAGTAAGGCTCTTGAAAAGCAGGGTAAGAACTGGGTGTGACTGTGAACACCTATAATCCCAGGACTAAGCGAGGCTGGGGCAGGAGGATCACAATTTGGAACCCAGGGAGGGGGGAGGGGGGCAATTTAGTAACAGTGAAACACAGTCTCAAAATTAAAAAAAAAATGAAAAAGATTGGATTGTGGGTAACTCAGTGCAAAGGACCTGGGTTCACTTCTCAGTACTGAAAATAAAGAAAAGAAAAGAAAAGTAGGCTAAAATTTTTGGGAATTATTCAAGTTACAAATATAAAAATAATGATTTTTGTAAGACAGATAATTCAGAGGAGTGATTAAAAATATTTAACAAAGACAAGGAAAATAGAGGAAGTGGGCAAATTGGAAGACAAGTGTGAGATGAGAAGGATTCTCTCCACAAAACCAGGGCCAGTCTCAGCAGCAGAGAGCAGGTGAAGTCCGTGGAAAGACCATGGTGACTGCACAGGAAACTGAGGAAATTCCTCAGTGTAAATGAACAGCCTCCCTCTCATACATTGATTCTACTATGCTTGCATTCCTTGTAAACTGAAAAATGTTTCTTGACAGTTGTTCTTGTTTAAGCTAGTAAAGTCTTACTGAAATACTGATTTATAAAAAACTAAATTTCATGGTTTAAAAATGTGACTCTGCCTACACCTGTGTCTTAAAAATTTCTACCTTTTGTTTCTCAGCAGACTTAGTGTTTCTGTTTTTCATATTCAGATCATCTATCCATTTTGATTTTACTTTCATGTATGGTGATAGACATGGGTCTAGTTTTAGTCTTCAGCATGTGGGAGGCCAGTTTTTCCAACACCATTTATTTAAGAGGCTATCCTTCTTTCAGTGAACATGTTTGGCTCCTTTGTCAAAGACAAGTTGGTTGAATGTGTTTGGGTTTTTGTCTGAATCTTCTAATCTGTTCCACTGATCCTCAGACCTGTTTTGTTTGCCAGTACGATGCTGCTTTTATCACAGTAGCTTCATAGTATAATTTCAAGTCAGAGATTTGATGCCCCCTGCCTTGCCTTTTGCTCAGAATTGCTTTTGCTATTCTAGGTCTCTTCTGGTTCTAAATGAATTTTAAGAAAGTTTTCTATAGTTCTGTGATGTATGCTAATGGTATTTTGATTTGGTTTGCATTAAACCTGTATAACAATTTTTGAAGTATAGTCATTTCCACTATGTTGGTTCTTCCTATCCATGAACACATCAAAAGACAGCATCAACAGTATGAAAAGACAATCCACAGACTGGGAAAAAAAAGTTTAGCCTGTTTTCCCTCAGATGGAGGACTTATATCCAGAAAATTTAAAAAAAACTGAAAGAAAAATCAGGCCACTCAAATTCAAAGACCCATCCAAATACGCACATCTGAGATAATGAAGTACTTCTCAGATGAAGAAATACAAATAGCAAATAAACATATGAAAAGATGTTCATCATCATTGGTCATTCCAGAGATGCAAATAAAAACAACTCTGAGATTTAGTGTCATTCCAGAGAGAATGGCTATCATCAAGAAATCAACCAATAAACGCTGGTAGGGCTTTGTGGAGAAAAGAACCCTTCTCCACCGTTTGTGACAGTGTAGACTGGTGCAAACACTGTGGAAATCAGTGTGGAGATTCCTCAGAAAACTAGAATCAGAGGTCCTGTTCAATCTATCTATTCACTTCTATCTATCTTCCCATAAGAAGTAAAAACTCATACCACAGTGATATAGGTGTACCCATGTTTATAGCAGAATTTTTGATAGCTAAAACTTGGAACCAACCCTAATGCCCAGCAGCCAAGGAATGGATAAAAATGATGTGACCTTTTCATACAATGGACGACTCAACCATACAGAAGGATAAACTTGAGACTTTTATACAATGGAGGACTCAACCATAAAGAAGGATAAACTTGAGACTTTTATAAGTAAATGGATGCAACTAAAGACCATACTCATAAGTGAAATAAATCAAACTCACATGTGTAAGTATCGTATTGTCTCCCAGGTGTGAGAAACTCAAAGAATAAATAAGGTCCAAAATGCACAATATATATTGTGAAATGCAAAGAAATTGTTCAAAAGGAAAAAGAAACTAGGGTGAGAGAAAGGGAAAAGAAATGAAGGGAAAAGGGAAAAAGAAAACAAAATTGAAGGTAGTTATACTACTAGTTTCTCTTAGTTCTTTGCAATGAAAAGTTTGCTCTAATGTTGTTTGGAGAGTATTTTAAGCCCAAAACTTGTATGCTGATTAACTACTTTAAAGATACCAATACTCATTTTATTAACTTGCTAGTCTGCTGTTTTGTTATGCGATATTTTAAGCTTATGGAACTACCAAAAGTGTATCACTAAATATAAAGAATTTTGTTAATAAAGCTGATATTGCATGATATTTTGCTCTAGATTTCAATACCAATCCTGTCACCAAGTATGTGGTTTTCTTTCAGTTCTTCTATTTCTAATCATCATATATAGAAATTTCAGCATCTATATTCTCTTTAGTTTTAACAAGACTCACCTCTGAAAAACTTCCAGCTTTAATAACATCAATCTCACGTGAATTTTTATCAAAGTCAAATCCGCCTCGACATTATCACTCATAAATCTTGCATTGATCGAGATGAATAGAAGACCCAAACCTGGTCCAAAGCCTGGGCAATACATCCTGACTATATGTCCTCCCAGTTTGTTTTTGGGAGCGGCAGCTCAGGTGTCTGACTTTTGGCAATTTGTTCCTCAGGTCTCCCCACACCTGTTCTGAAATTGTTTACTTTTTTTGTATAAAATAAAAAATGGACTTATTAAGAAAAACAATAATAGTATTTTAAATTTCATGAAATTCAAAAGTGATATTTTATCAGATGGAATTTAGTCTACTAATTGGACAAATACTCAGCTTTGCAGCAAATGGTGTAAATAATGGGAAACCAAAAGAAAGCAAGTCTTGCCATTGTGTGGAGAAAACCGATAGCAATAGGAAAAGAAGCCACGAAGAGCAACTTCCACATTTGCGCCATGAGTTGCATCTATCATTTCACCAAGCTATGGGACGTGTGATCATGTACTTCACTTAGAGTCAGACATAAATTTACACAAAACCATTTTATCTAACTTTTAGCAAATTTCAGAAATCTGCTTAAAAAGTCCTTCCACCCAATCCATTTGGAAGTTAGTAATTATTTCATCAATTAATCAAATTTTGAAAGTCTGCTGCTCAGCACAGGAGTGGTAGGATGACCCTAATCAGAACCTGCATCCTCAGCACTCTGTCTGGAAGGCCAATTGGGTACAGCATCACAAGACACTGCTGTTACATGCGCAGTATCAGTGCTCGTGGACCTGATTTAGACACTGACTTATCACAGATGGACTGTAGCGCACACCTGAAACTATAATACATGTCAGGACTGTTCCTAGACAGAATTGAGGCTGTCCCCAAGGTGGAGGTGTGGACTTCTACCCACCCCACAGAGTAGGTTTTTGAACAGAAAATGAATTCAAGACATTGGGACGTGACAGCTAGAGGCACGGGAAGATCTGTCAGGCAGAGTTGGACAGCAGACAGTTCAGGGACAGGACGCAGCTGTGATCAGCTGAAGGTGCTCAGACAGGCACTCACAGAACCATGCGGCCAACCTTTATGTGTCAGTAGACTCTGCTTGATCCTTACCTCAGCCCAGCTGGGAGTTCTGCAGGCATCACCAGGCCTGGCGCAAGCTTAGTTTCCAAACTGAACCTTTCTGCTTCGGAGGGTGCAGGCTGGGCTCCCACCCTGGTGTCCCTGCTGCTATGTGAAGAGGTGGCTTCATGATGCGGCAGCTGCAAAGCTCTGCCTGTGCTGGGATCTGAGGAGATGTCGGGACTATGCGGAGTTGCTGGAGATCAGTAGCTGGACATTATAACGGCTGGATGGCCAGCTTTCCATTGTCCCTGCAAATCCTGAAAACTACTTTCATTTTTCATATCCTGATATCCTCAGTCTTGAGGGAGTCAAAAGAAGCTATGGAAACTGGGATTGGAGAGTCTCTGAGACACAGGAACTCCATAAGTGGTGGAAACCTGTATGTGCAGAGCTGGGCGGGCTCTGGCCCAGCGAAGGAGGGATGTGGAATAAAGGCAGCGGTGCCAAGCTTTGTTCTGCTTCTTTTAGGGCATCTTCAGGCTCAGCTTCTAAGTCTTTGTTACAGCATCAAACGAAGTCGGTAAATTTGAATTCACTTGTGGTAACAAAGATCAGAGTAACTCAGAACAGTCAGTGTGAGATGTCTTAAATCTGAGGATTTTTGAAGGGCTTTGATAGAAGTTTCTCAAAAATTAACGACTGTTAAAAGTTGTCAACCATTATTAACCAGCTTCTTCTCCACTCACACAACTCACTCACAGAAAAGGAAGGGAAATTTATCTAAACCCAGGATCTCCCAGATGACTCCCCAGGATGAGAGCGCAGACAAGCAAGTTTGTGTTGTTCACATGTGCACTGCTTTGGGGGAACAAGGAGTTGGGAAAAGACAAGAATTCTCTGTTGTTCAACATTATTTTTTAAAAATTTAAAAAATTATATTGATGTTCAAAAGATATTATTAACTTTCTAGGAAAATGGCCCAAGCATATCATTTGTCAATTTAGTCTATTTCTTTCTCTGTTTAAAGATATTTTTATTTTTTAATTTGACTGTGTTTATTCATTTAAAAATTGTATGCAGGTTTCGTGTTTTGCTGTGAATAGCTTCCTCATTGCCAAACTGTGCATACAATGTTCATTATTTTGAAAATTTTATTTGGTCAGCTGCAAGTGGTAGCAAAAATGATCAGGTTTATTATACAAACACGTGTATTCCTCTACATACTTTAAAGAATTTAGGCATGTTGTGAGCTATTTAGAAAGGAAGTATTTAAGAGTGAATAAAACCTTCCAGTTTTCACTTTGTAAATTTCAAGTAGCAATGATTAAAATGATTTCATGTCATTCATTCCAGTAGATAGGACAGCATTTTAAAAGTGACTGATCTACTTCCCCAGTGATATTTTTCACATAACAAAAAGTTAAAGTTACTGATACTGATACGTACAAATAGCTAATTTTTAAGGAAACTGTGTAAGGCACTGCAACATAAAGAATGTGGTATCTGCAATAACTTAGCATTAGCCAATCTTGTTTTTTTTGTTTTATTTATATATATTTTTTATTTAAGAGAAAAAACACACATATAAGAAAGGCAAAAAGCAAAAGAGACAAACCAACAACAACGGCAAATCCACAACAGTAACATTATAGATTTACAAAACAAGATGATAGGAACTGACAATGGTTGCAATATTGCATATTGTTACCTTCAATATGGTTGTTTACATTAACAGGTATAGACATGTAAAATTGATCTAATCATATGAGTATTATCGGCTCTTACTCAATAACTAATACATTCAGCAGTATAGTCATTTTAGTTATCTTACATATACATATATACAGATTTATGTTTTTCCTTTTCCCTTCATTCTTTCCTCCTTTTCCCTTTCCCAATTACTTTTGCTCTTTGAGCAGTTTTTTACCCTTGCACAGTATTTGTGGTAGACTTTGGATCATATATACTTTTTCAGTTTCTTACACTAGGGAGACAATATGGTATTTACATATGTGGGTTTGATTTATCTCACTCATGAGTATGGTCTCAAGTCATGTCCATTTGCTTATAAAGTCTCCATGCAATCTTTCTTGATAGTTGAGTAGTACTCCATTGTATAAAAATACCACATCTTTTTTATCCATTCCTTGATTGATGGGCACTTGAATTCTTTCCAAGACTGGGATATTACAAATTGGGTTGCTATAAACATGGGTGAACAAATATCACTCTGGTATGATGATTTCAATTCTTCTGGGAAAATGCCAAGAAATGGGATAGCTGGTTCAAATGGGATCTCTAATCCTAGCTTCTTGAGGAATCTCCACATTGATTTCCACAGTGGTTGCACCAGTCTACACTCCCACCTACAGTGGAAAACAGTTCCTTTTCACCGACAGCCCTTCCAGCATTTGTTGTTAGTTGATTTTCTCATGTTGGCCATTGTTTCTGGAGTGAGATGGAATCTTTGTGTTGTTTTTATTTGCATTTCCCGAATGACCATTGATGTTGAACATTTTTTCATATACTTATTTGCCATTTGCATTTCTTTCTCTGAGAAGGGTGTATTCATCTCAGATGCCCACTTTTGTATTGGGTCCTTGAATTTTAGGGGCCTGATTTAATTCTTTGTATGTTTTAGATAGAAGTCCTTTGTCTGTTGGACAATTGGCTAAGATATTTTCCTAGTTCGTGGGTTTCCTTTTCACTCTGTTGGAGAGTTCCTTTGACATGCAAAAACTTTTTAGTAAGATGATCTCCCAGTTGTTGATTCTGAGAAGTGTTTCCCATGCAATTTGATTTTTGTTTATGAATTCTCTGCCTACTCCTATGTCATCAAGATTTTTACCTACTTTGTCTTCTATTAAGTTTAGTGCCTCTGTTTTAATATTCAGATCTTTCATCCATTTTGACTTTATTTTAGTGCATGATGATAGACATGCATCTAGTTTTAGTTTACGGCATATAGAAAGCCAGTTATTCCAGCACCGTTTGTTAAAGAGGCTATCTTTCTTCCAATGTACATGTTTGACCCCTTTGTCAAAGATGAGGTGGCTAAGTGTATTTGTAGTTGTGGCTGTATCTTCTAATCTATTGCACTGATCTTCAGGTCTGTTTTGCTTCCAGTATCATGCTGATTTTATCACATTAACTTTGTAGTATAGCTTCAAGTCAGGGATTGTGATGCCTCCTGCCTTCCTTTTGTTGACCAGAATTGCCTTTGCTATCCTAGGTCTCTTCTGGTTACAAATGAATTTCAGTAATAATTTCTCTAGCTCTGTGAGGTAGGCAAGTGGTACTTTGATTGGGATTGCATTAAACCTGTATAACAATTTTGGGAGAATGGTCATTTTCATGATATTTATTCTTCCTATTCATGAACAGGGAATATCTTTCCATTTTCTGAAATCATCTTCAATTTCCCTTTTCAGAGTAATGTAATTTTCACTGTGTAGATCTTTTACTTCCTTTATTAGATTGATTACTAAGTATTTCATTAATTTGGATGTTATAATGAAGGGTGTGGATTCCCTTATTTCTCTCTCAGTGACTTTGTTGTTTGTGTACAGGAATGCTATTGATTTTTGAGTATTCACCTTGTATCCAGCAAAATTACTGAATTTGGTTATTATATCTAGAAGTCTTTCAATGGATTTTTGGGGGTCTTCTATGTAGAGTATCATATCATCTGCAAAGAGTGATAATTTTACTTCTTCCTTTCCTATTCTAATTCCCTTTATTTCTTTCTCTTGTCTAATTGCTCTGGCTAATATTTTCAGAACTATATTGAATAGGAGTGATAATAATGGACATCCTTGTCTTGTTCTTGAATTTATGTTGAAAGATTTTTGTTTTTCTCCATTTTGTAAGATATTGGCTGGTGGTTTATGACATATAGCTTTTATCAGGTTGAGGTAGAGACCATCTATTCTGATTTTGTGTAGGGCTTTTATCATGAATAGGTGTTTGATTTTGTCAAAAGCTTTTTCTGCATCTACTGAAGTGATCATGTGGTTCTTGTCCTTGGCCCTGTTGATATGGTGTATTACATTTATTGATTTGTGTATGTTGAACCATCCCTGCATTCCTGGGATGAATCCCACTTGATCATGGTGTATAATCTTCCTGATAACTTGCTGTATTCTATTTGCCAGTATTTTATTGAGGATTTTTGCATCTATGTTCATGAGGGAGATTGGCCTGTAATTTTCTTTTTTGGTTGGGTCTTTCTCTGGATTTTGTACTAGGGTAATACTTGTTTAAAGGAATGAGTTAGGGAGACTTGCTTCTCTTTCAATTTCACTGAAGAGTTTGAGGAGTGGTGGCATTAAGTCTTCCCTAAATTTCTTGTAGAATTCAGCAATGCATCCATCAGGACCTGAGTTTTTCTTTGTTGGTAATATTTTAATTACATTTCCAATTTCATTAGCTGGAATTGGGTTATTCAGCAGTTTTACATCTTCTTGATTCAGCTTTGGTAATTCATAAGTTTCTGGGAATCTGTCCATTTCTTCTGTTATTGAATTTATGTGAGTAAAGGTTTTTCAAGCAGGTGGTGATGATCTTCTGTATTTCCACAGGGTCTGTAGTGATTTCACCCTTTTCATTGCATATTGCATGAATCTGGGCTTTTTTTCTTTCCTCTTTTTGATAAGGTTGGCTAGGGGTTTGTCAATTTTATTTACTCTATCAAAGAACCAACTCTTCGATTCATTAATTCTTTTTATTGTTTTCTTAGTTTCAATTGCATTAATTTCTGCTCTGATCTTGATAATTTCCTCCCTTCTTTGGGCTTTTGACTTGATTGCTCTTCTTTTTCTAGAAAGGTGCAACATTAGGTTGTTTATGTGTGTCCTTTCCATTATTCTGATGTGGGAGTTTAGTGCTATAAATTTCCCTCTGAGGACTGCTTTCATTGTGCCCTACAGGTTCCGGTAATTTGTATTTGCATTTTCATTCAATTGTAGATATTGTTTAATTTCTTCTGTCACCCACTGATTTTTTAGGCGAGCATTATTTAATTTCCATGTGTTTATAGGTTTTTTATGGGGTTTTTCTTGTCATTCATTTCCAATTTTACTGTGCTATGGTCAGATAATATGCATGTAATTATTTCAGTTCCTTTTCATTTACTTAAGCATTTTTGTGGACCAGTATATGGTCTATTTTAGAGAGTGACCCATGTGCAGCTGAGAAGAATGTGTATTCTGATGTTGATGGGTGGAACACTCAGTACACATCTACTAGGTCCATTTGTTCACAAGTTTGATTCAGTTCTGTTATTTCTTTGCTGATTTTTTGTTTGGTTGATCTATCTCTGTGACAGTGGGGTTTTAAGGACCACTGTTATAACTGTATTATTTTTCATTTGGTTTTTCATGTCTATTAAGAATTGTTTTACATAGTTGGGTGCTCCCATATTCGGTGCATATATATTTATGATTGTAGTCTCTTCCTCTTGAAGTTTTCCCCTAACAAGTATGTAGTGACCTTCTTTATCTCTTTTGACCATTTTCAGTTTGAAGTTCGTATTGTCTGCAAGCATAATAGCTACCCCTGCTTTTTTCTGGATGCTTGTTGCATGGAATATTGTTTTCCAGCCTTTGATTTTTAGTCTGCTAGTTTCCTCTTGAGTTAAATGTGTTTCCTGTACACAGCATATTGTTGGATTTTGTTTCTTAACCCACTCTGCTAGTCTGTTTCTTTTTATTGGTGAGTTGAGACCATTTACATTGATTGATATAACTGATATGTACTGATTCATCCCTGTCATGGTATCTTTCTGTTGTTGGTTTTCTACATTTTCTATTTAATCACTTACCCTGCTTAGTGGTTTCCTTTTGTTGTTGTTCTTAAGATTGTAGTTATCTTTATCTCCCTATAGAGTATCTTTCAGTACTCTTTGTAGTTATGGTTTGGTGGCCATAAATTTCTTCAGTTGTTCTTTGTTGTGAAAGTATCTTATTTCTCCATCAATTTTTAAAGATAGTTTTGCAGGATACATCAGTCTAGGTTGAAAGTTGTTTTCTTTCAGGATTTGAAATACTTCACTCCAAGCTCTTCTTGACTTAAAGGTTTGTGTTGAGAAGTCTGCTGTGATTCTGATATGCTTTCCTTCATAGGTGATGTGTTTCTTTTCTCTGACAGCTTTTAGTACTTTGTTCTTGTGCTGTATTTCTGATACCTAATTATTATATGTTTGGCTAAAGATTTATTTTAGTTATGGTTAATTGGGGCTATGTATGCCTCACTCATGTGTATATCAGATTATCTTTCCATTTTTGGAAATTTTTCTGCTATTGTTTCTACAAATAGTCTTCACAGGTCATTAGTATTGACCTGTGCTTTTTCATTGAAGCCTACTAATCTTATGTTATTTCTCCTGGCATCATCTTGTAGCTTTTTAATTGTTGTTTCTTGGTTCCTTGTTATTTTTAAGAGATCTTTTCTTTCATGATCATAAGCTTCCATGCTGTGTTTGAGGTCTGAGACTCTATCTTCAGCTTTGTTCAAGCGGTTTTGCCAACTTTCCATGGAATTTTTTATTTCCTGAATTTCCCTTTGAAGCTGTTTCATGTATTCTATTTGTCTTATATTGTTCATTCAAATTTTTCATCATTTTATGTTCTTATTTTTTCATCTTGATCTTCTTTAGATACACACATTTCTTTTATAATGATTGTCATTTCAATTTTTAGCTGAGAGATTATTTCTGATTTGAGTTTCTCTACAGCTTCATGTTTTATGGAGTTGTTTCTTTACTTCATTTGCTATCATTTCAGAAAGTTCAGTTGTGTGACTCCCAGAGTCCTCTATTTCAGTGTCTCTTGGGTTTGTTCTCATTGGGCTGGGGGATTGAGACTGTCTCTTGGTCTTTCGTTTTGTCACTTTCTTCTGGGACCTGTGTGGCTGGGCAGGCACCCTCCTGATGGATTGCACTGGAACACTGCACTTGGTAGACCTTTGATCCTCCAATATCCCCATGACTTGTTGGGGCACACCCACAGATTACAGCGTTGGACCTTCTGTTCTGTGGTCTGTGAGGCTGGCTGCGTGTTCTCCTGATGTACTTTGTTGGGTTACTGTGGGACACTGGGCTGGACAAAGTTTGTATCCTCCCTGTAGCTAGCAGGGTTGTACCACTGGAACTTGTTGCTGGGGTGTAGAACCTGGCTGTGTAGTGTTTAGAACCCCCACGACCCAGGTGGCTAGCAAAGAGGCAGCCCTGGGGTGTGTCACTGGACCTTGTGCCTGGCTGGGTGAAGTTTGGAATCTCCAGGACTGAGGTGGCTAAACAGAGCCAACCCTGAAGTGTGGGACCACCTGGACCTTGCATCTGGCTGTGAGTTGAGAACCTCTCTAACCAATCTTTGATACACATGATACTGCTATCTTTTTCTGCTAATTCATAGGTTAAAAGTTGCTGCTGAATGCATCTATTTTGCACTTATTTGCTGGACTTTAATACACAATGCCAATTTTAAAAAGACATCTCTTGTGTTAAAAGCAAAGATCAGCGAAACAAGACAACAGTGCAAGAGGAGGAGAAGAGTAATAAGACCATGTAAAACTCATTCCAATAAAGTACTGCATGAGCCTGTTAGAAAGGACTAGTTGCTGAGCTTTCCATTGGTGTCCTGTTTGAGAAACAAGTCATTAGTCGAGACAGCTACATACATAAGTCATGCACATGTTTTACTAGAAGCTTGAGGTATGGGTAACATGTAATAGGTGTACAGAGTGGGTATGGATTATTCTTCCATTTCCCTTTTTTCTGTAGGTGCACTGGAGATGGTTGGAACCAATGCCAGTGCCCACAGAATCTTCATCCTGCTGGGCTTCTCTGGCTGCCCTCAACTGGAGAGCATCCTCTTTGCAGTCATCCTGGCAGCTTATCTCCTGACCCTTGTAGGTAACACCACCATCATCCTGATGTCCTGGCTGGACCCCCACCTCCACACCCCCATGTACTACCTCCTCACCCACCTGTTTTTCCTGGACCTCAGTTTCACTACCAGCTCCATCCCTCAGCTGCTCTACAACCTGAATGGCCAAGACAAGACCATCAGCTTTGAGGGCTGGACCCTCTAGCTCTTCCTGTTCCTGGCTCTGGGAGGTGTGGAGTGCCTGCTCCTGGCTGTCATGGCCTATGACTGCCTTGCAGCCATCTGCAAACCCCTGCACTACATGGTTACTATGCATTCAAAGCTCTGTGTGGGTTTAGTGTCCTTTGCTGGGGGAAGTAGTTTGGCCAAATCACTGGCTATGTTTACAGTAAACTTGAGGTTACCCCACTCTGGTACTACAAGGTGAACCACTGCCTGTGTGAGACACCAACACTGGTCTACATGGCCTGCACCAGCACAGCTGCTGTACAAGGCATGGCCAGAAGCATGGTGCTGTTGCCCCTGGTGTTTATCCTGGTCTCCTACGGCTAAATCATGAGGGCTGTGATGCGGATGTGGTCAGCATCAGGGAGGTAAAAGGCCTTCAACACGTGCAGCTCCCACCTCATGGTGGTGTCATTCTTCTATGGAAACATCGTCTACATGTACATGCAGCCAGGACACAGCTCCTCCCAGGACCGGGGCAATTTCCTCACCCTCTTCTACAACATCATCACCCTGCTCCTGAATCCCCTCATCTACACCCTCAGGAACAAAGAGGTGAAGGGGGCCCTGTGAAGATTGAATTTGGGAAATCTAAGTTTACAAAATCTTTTGCAATCAAAAGGAAAGTTACAAAGCTCTGTATGTTGGAAAGTCACAAAGATTGTGATTCAAAATCTAGGATTGTGATGCCTCCTGCTTTGCTATTGTTTGTTGGAATTTCTTTTGCTATTCTGGGTCTATTCTGGTTCCCCATGGATTTCAGGATGCTTCTTTTGTTCTGTGAGAAATGCTGTTGTTATTTAGATTGGAATTGCTTTGAATCTGTGTATCTGTTTTGGACAAATGGCCGTTTCAAATGTTTCTTCTGCCTATACAGGCACTGAGGGGTATCTTACCATTTTCTGTGCAGTTCTATCTCCTTTTTCTAAGAATTGTAGCTTTTTTTTTTTTTTGACACCAGAGATTGAACTCACAACCTTGCACCTGACAGACAGGCGGCGCTTAAGCCACTGAGCCAAACTTCCAGCCCTAGTTGTTTCGAGGCAGGGTTGCACTATGTAGCTCAGACCGGCCTTTTTTAGATGTTTTTTGTTTTCTTGTAAATCTTGATACATATATTTCTCAAGGCAAACTTTTATTTTATTATTTTTCATACCTTGCACTTGCCAGTTAAGCACTTATGCTGCTGAGCTAAATCCCTGGCCCCCTGTTTTGTAGATCTTTCACTTCCTGGTTTAGGTTAATTCCTAAGTATTTAATTTTTCATTATATTATTGTGAATGATATTGTATGTTAACATGTGTTATTTTTGTTCATATGATTCCCAAAATATTTCCCATATTATTCCTTAATTTAGTGAAACATTTTTTCCTTAACAGCTTTATATTACTAAGGAGCTTAATGAGATATGCAAAATCTGAGTGGCAATTCATTAACCTGTTTAAACTGTACTTTCAACTAAAGCGTCAGTGTTAGATTACAGTATCTAGCGTGATTGTAGTAACCAAAGAGTTTAGTATCCAAACAGTTTTATCTTTTAGTTATTCATATTCTTTTACCATTCATTTGTAATAAGCTATCGTACATACACTGCCTTATATTTAATCACATGTGGTAGAAAGATCCATTTTGCACAATACACTTAATTTCATGTAAATATCTTAAATCATTATGTAATACAGCAAAAAAATCTCAAAATTTTAGCATTTAAAATATTTCAGCAACCCAAGGCAAAAGCTCCCCTGTCAAATACAGAAATGCAGATGTGTATGTGTCTTGAAATAGGAAAAACAAGTGGTAGCAAAGTAAATTAAATATTAATAATCTATCTTTCTATAGTCTTAATGATTACCTAGTAAGATGTTTTTCCTTCAACCAATAGTATCATTTTAGTCATAAAGAAACATTTTTGTCTATCTTATAAGATATTCAATGGTTGTGCATTTCCAACATGCATACATTGATTCAAAAATTCATCAGTGTTTTTGAAAATTCTGTGAAGATTGTTTGACATTAAATGAATATGATAGAAAAAATAAGTGGAATTGAAGAACACTACTCAATATCTTTTATACTTAAGCTAAATTAAATATTTAATTAGTTATTCTCCAGTTTTGAATCTAGGTGTATTCCATAAACAAGACTAATTATACTGAATAAGATGATTAATCATCTAAACAGTGCAATGTCCTGGCTAGCATGTCTGTTACCTCTGGAAGTACCAGGTACAAAATTGTCACTTTTTATAGTTACTTTTTAGTTTCCTCAAAATATCACCGGGAATTGATGAGAAAAGATTGTACATGATAATATGTAGTGTGATGGATCTTTTCTTTCCAGATATCAGGACTACACATTACTACTGCACTAAGGAGATGAAATAACACAAAATCCTTCTACCAAACAATTACAGAAGCAAATGCAATACTTCCTGCACATGTCCTCAGGGAAAACTCCCGTTTTATCCTTTTCCCCTATAGATAGGCAATTGCTTAATTATTCCATTGTCAAAATTATGAAATTAAATAATGTGTTGCTTTGGAAAGAAACATGTCAATCAGTCACATTATAGACTACATCAGATATTTCACACAGATTTAATCAGATATATCACTCTTCTTAATGGGAAAATATATTCAATAAATATGTCATAAAAATATATGTGTAGGCAGATAAAATGAAATCAGTCACATATATTATGCCACATGCAAAAATCAGTTCAAATGGATAGAAAGTTCATGAAAATTTGAAGCTGTAAAAGTAGTGGAAGAAAATCTTAGAGTTAAAACTCCGTGATACCTGTCTTGTGATAAATTCTTACAGACAATTCTAAAGCAGAAACAATAAAAGCAAAAAACATATTTGTATGACTATATTAAATTCAAAGCTTCTATGCATTAAGGAGAAGAGACAACCTACAGAATCCGAGAAAATATTTACAAGAAAAATAGCTCATGTGCAAAATGCATAAGAATCTCAACTCAAAACAAGGGAGCAAAGAACCTAATTAGCAGATGCATGAATTAATTTAATAGACATTTCAAAAAAGACACAAAAAACTTAAAATAGATACATGGAAAACTGTTCAGTATCACTCCTCATCAGGCACATACAGATATCGCTAATTTAATGACTACCTGGTTAATGACTGTGCAAATGGACAACCTGCATTAGGACTTATGACACAGGAACACATCCAGCAGTGTGACCTCAAGGCCACTTCTTCTACTTCTGCATTCAATTCCATCCATGAAAGTCCCACAGACTTCTCACTGAGTGTATTGTCTATGGTGCACTGTCCACAGTGCATTCTCAGAAGTGAATGCAGCTGTGTTAGAACTAGTGGCTTTGGATCCAAATGCTGAATGGTTTGTGAAAGTGAAATGGCAAGTGTGTGAACTTATGATTCTCTGGTGAAGTCTGTGAAGTAAAAAAATAAAATGACAAAACAGATCACACTAAGGGGATTCTTCTCAAAAGCTACTACCGGGTGTGCTAACACTATTCTTCCATTTCTATTTAGTCATCTCCCTTAGTGGGCCTCCTGATCATAGTGCCGATAATGACACTGTTGGTTCTGTGAAGCTGAGTGCCTTTAAAGGATTGGGCGACTAAAAGATTAGCCAGAATGTCTTCTTTTGGTACAGTTCTGTATATCTTGTCTATAGAAACTCAATATACTTTTTGTACAATATTCCTGATTTATACACTACTGTAATTTTTCCTGATTTTACTATGCAGTACAGTTCTATAATTTTATATTGTTACACATTACAATACTACATGCATGTAAGAGGCAAATAAAAGTAAAGTAATCACATTGGAGTCTCTTTTGAACATTTATTTGCTCTGAATCCTGTAATGTATCGGTGTATTATATATAGAATTCCTCATTTAGCAACTGATTCATTTCATGACTAGGTTGCTGCATCAGAACTCAGTTATTGTTTGGTCACTTTTTTGTACCAGGGATCAAACTCACAACCTTGTGCCTGTGAGGCAGGTGCCAGAACTCAGTTATTAAAAAATGTATGTCCCTAACAAATTAGTAAAAATTAGATATTACTTCATACCTATCAAGATATATATTACCAAAGTAACAAAAAGGTGCTGATGAGGACATACTTTATAAATTGTAAAGAATGTAAGTTGATATAGCCATTGGGTAAAAGAGAATGATGGTTTCTCAAAAACTAAAAATGGAACTACCGTAGGTTTAATAATCTCACTTCTGGGTGCAAAAGATTTTAAATCAGAATATCAAGATGTCTGTTTTTCCACATATCCTGCAGCTCTTCTCAAAGTAGATATGTTATGAAATCTTCTAAATATCCACATCATTTTTCATACATTTCCCAAATGATGGGTAGTTAGGCTGTTTCCAAAATATGGCTATTACAAATTGTGCAGCTATAAACATGGGTGCACATATATTGCTGAGGTATAACTTATGTCAATTCTTCTGGGAAAATATCCAGAAGACAAATAGTTGGTTTGAATGGCACCTCTAACCCTAGTTTTTTGAGGAATTGCCACACTGATTTCCACAGTGGTTGTACCATTCTACACTCCCACCAACAATGGAGAAGGGTTCCTTTTTCCCCCACAGATCCATCAGCATTTGTTATTGGTTGATTCTTGATGATAGCCATTCTTTCTGGACTGAGGTGGAATCTTAGTGCTTTTTTTCTTAGTGTTAATTTTGATTTCTAAAATTACTGATGACAATGAACACATTTTCATGTATTTATTTGCCATTTGTATTTATTCATCTGAGAAGTGTATATTCATCTCAGATGCCCATTTTTGGATTTGGTCTTTGCATTTTGGGGACTTGATTTTTAAAAATCTTTATGTGTTCTAGATCACAGTCCTTTGTCTGAGGGACAGCTGGCTAAGATTTTTTTTTCCAATTCGCAGCTTTTCTTTTCACTGTGTTGCTGATTTCTTTTGGCACACCAAAATATTTTAATAAGATGAGATCCCAGTTGTTGATTCTGTGAAGTATTTCCCGTGCAGTTTGGTTTCTGTTCATGAATTCTTTGCCTCCCCATGTTTCTTCAAGATTTTTACCTACCTTGTCTTCCAGCAGATTTAGTGTTTATGTTTTAATATTTAGATCTTTGATCTAATTTGACTTTAGTTTTTTGCACGGTGATAGACATGGATCTAGTTTTAGTTTTTGGCATATGGAAAGCCAGTTTTTTTCAGCACCATTTATTAAAGAGGCTGCTGTTTATCCAGTGAATACTTTTGGCTGCTTTGTCAAAGATAAGGCAGTTGAGTTTGTTTGTATTCGTGCTGTATCTTTTAATCTACTCCGTTGATCTTCAGGTCTGTTTTTTTTTCTTTTTTTTCCAATAGCATGTTGATTTTACCACACTAGCTTTGAAGTATATTTTCAAGCCAGGGATTATGATGCTTCCTGCCTTGCCTTTGTTGCCCTGGATTACATTAGACATTCTATAGCGGTTCTGGTTCCAGATGAATTTTAGGAATGGTTTCTCTATTTCTCTGAGTACATTAATGGTATTTCAGTTGAAATTGCATTAATTCTGTATAACAATTTTGGGAGCATGGCCATTTTCACAAGGTTTCTATTCATGTACAAAGGATGTCTTTCCATTTTCTGAAATCCACTTTGATTTGATTTAATTTTTGGGTGCTATTGTGAAGGGTGTGTTTTCCCTTATTTCTCTCTCAGTGAGTTTGTTGTTTATGTATAGGAATACTATTGATTTTTGAGTGTTGATTTTACATCCAGCTACATTACTGAATTTGGTTATTTAATCTGGAAGTCTCTCAGCAGAGTTTTTGGGGTCTTCTATGTAGAGTATCATGTCATCTGCAAATAATCAGAGTTTAGTTTTTCCTTTCCTATCCTTATTCCTTTTCTCTATCTTATCTAATTGCTCTGGGCAATAGTTTCAGAATTATAGTGAATAGGAAGGATGATAATGGACTACTTCTTCTTATTCCTGATTTTAGGGTGAAAACTTTCAGTTTTTGTCCATTAAATAAGATGTTGACAGTTGATTTATCATATTTGGTTTTTATCAGAATGAGGTAAAGACTATCTGTTCCAATTTTCCATAGGGTTTTTATCATGAATGTGTGTTGGACTTCATGAAAAGATTTTTCTGCATCTATTGAGATGATCATGTGATTTTTGTCTTTGGCTCTGTTGATAGTACCTGTTATTGATTTGCATGTGCTGAACCATCCTTACATTTTTAGGGGTGAATTCCACTTTGTCATGTTGTGTAATCTTCTTGACGATTCACTGCATTCTGTTCTCCTGCACTTTATTGAGGATTTTTACATCTATGTTCATTAGGTAGATTGGCCTGCAGTTCTCTATTTTGCTTGGGTCCTTCTCTGGTTTGGTATTAGGGTAGTACTTGCTTCTGGGAATGAGTTAGAGAGAATTGCTTGCTTTTCAATTTCGTTGAAGAGTTTGAGGAGTGTTGGCATTAACTGTTCTATAAATTTCTGGTAGAATTCAACTATGAATCCATCAGGACCTGGATTTTTCTTTGTTGGTAAGTTTCTAATAATATTTTCAATTTTTTTAACTGAAATTGGGTTATTCAGAAGTTTTATATCTTCTTGATCCAGTTTTATAATTGTTGTTTCTAGAAATCTGTCTGTTTCTTTTGTATTATTGAACATATGAGAGTGAAGATTTTCAAAGTAAATATTGATGTTCCATATTTCCATGGGATCTGTAGTGATTTCACCATTTGCATTTCTTATTGCATGAACCTAAGTTTTTTCTTTTCTTATTATGATAAGGTTGGCTAGGGGTTTATCAATTTTATTTATTCTTTCAAAGAACCAACTCTTCAAGTCATTAATTCTTTGCATTGTTTTCTTAGTCTTGACTGGGTCAATTTATTTTCTGATTTTTATAATTTCGTTCCTTCTTTGGGCTCTGTGCTTCACTTACTCTTCTTTCTGTAGAAGTCTGAGGTGTAGTATCAGATTTTTTATCTGTTTGTTGTTTTTGTGATGTGTCAATTCACTGCAATAAATTTCCCTCTGAGGACTGCTTTCATTTCATCCCTCAACTTTTGGTTAAATTGTACTTTCATTTTTCATTTGCTTGTACATACTAATTTGTTCTTTAATTTCCTCTGTTACCCATTGTTATTCAGCAGGGTATTACATAATTTCTACTTGTTTATAGAGTTTTTGCAATTTGTTTCATCATTAATTTCCAGTTTCATGGCACTATGGTCAGGTAATATGTAAGGGAAATTTCAATTCTTTAACACTTACCTAAGCATATTCTATGGGCTAGTTGATGGTCTATTTTAGAGAACCACCTTTGTGCAGCTGAGAAGAATGTGTATTCTGATGTTTTTGGGTAGACTCTGTAAATGTCTACTAAGTCCATTTGTTTACAAGTTTGATTCAGTTCTGCTATTTCTTTGCTGATTTTTTTGTCTAGCTGATCTGTTGCTTTGGGACAATGGAGTTGTGACAAAGGTCTTCCATTATAATTGTCATTGATTATTTGATTTTTCATGTTATGAATATTTATTTTATATAGCTAGATGTTCCTGTATTTGGAACATATATATTTAAGACTGTTATATCTTCATCTCAAAGTTTTCCACTAACCAGTATGTAGTGACCTTCTTATCTCTTTCGATCATTCTTGAAGTTCACACTGTCTGCAAATAGAATAGATACCCCTGCTTTTTACTGGGTTTCTGTCACATGGAGTAATGTTTTCCACCCTCTGACTTTCAGTCTATGAATATCCTTTTGTATTAGATGGGTTTCTTGTATACAGCATACGGTTGGTTTTTGATCCTTGATTCTTTTTGCCAGTCTAATTCTTTTAATTGGTGAATTGAGGCCATTTATATTAATAATAATTGATATATATATATATTGGTTTATTTATGTCACATTATCTTTTTGATGTTGGCTGTTTACTTTCCCCCTCTATTTAATTATTTGCCCTACGTGGTGGTTTCTTTCTGTTGGTGTTCTTAAAAACTATAGTCACTTTTGTCTTTATCTAAAATATCTTTCCTTACTCATTGTAGGGTTTGTTTGGTAGTCATGAAGTTCTTCAGTTGTTCTTTGTAGTGGAATTATTTGTTTCTTTACCAATTTTAAAAGATTGTTTTGCAGGGTACATCAATCTGCATTGAAAGGTATTTTGTTTTAGGACCTGAAATACTCTTCTTGCATTATCTTCTTGACTTTGTTGCTTGTGTTGAAAAGTCTGCTGTGATTCTGATGGACTTTCCTTTATATGTTATCTGTTTCCTTTCTCTAATAGCTTTTAAAGTTCTATACTTATGCAGGATTTCTGGGACCTTGACTATTACACAACTGAGTATAGATTTATTTTGGTTATGGCTAATTGGAGTTCTGTATGTTTCACTTATCAGTACCTCAGTTTCTTTTCCTGTGCTTGGGAAATTTTCTGCTATTACTTCTCTGTAGTCTTATAATTCAATTGGGTTGACTCCTTTTATTTCGTTAACACCTATTAGTCTTATATTGTTATTCTTTGCATCATCTTCCAACTGTTGAACTGTTATTTCCTGGTTCCTTGTTATTCTTAAAAAGATCTTTCCTTTCTGGATCACTAGCTGCAATCTTGTCTCCAAGGTCTGAGAGTCTATTTTCACATTTGTTAAACTGGTTTTGACAGTTTGGAATTTTTGATTTCCTGGATATCTCTTTGAATCTGTTTCATTCATTCTACTTCTTTCCCATGTTGTTCATTTAAGGTTTTTTATCATTTTCCAATGAACCTTTATTTTCTTAACTATGCCTTCTTTTGATAGGCTCAACATTTCTTTGATGCTTACCATTTTTTGTATTACATGGGAGATTATTTCTGATCTGATTTCCTTTACAGCTTCATGGAGTTGTTTCTTTACTTCAGTTGTTATGATTTCAGCAATTTCAGTTGTGCGACTTACACGTTCTTCTATATCCAGAGTTGTTTGTGATGAGCTAGAGATTTGAGATTGCATTTTGCTACTTTGTTTTGTTATTTTCCCGTATTTCTCCAGAGCAGCCAAATGCACAGTTCTAGTTGCTTCCTGAGTTGGCACTGACCCACTAGAATGACTTCTTTAAGCAACAATGCAGAAACAAACTGTGGCCACTAACAGAGATGTGCACAATGAAATAAGGAGAGATAGCAGCTCCTCAGACAGTGCAAGCTTATAGAGAGTCACCAGGCCGAGGAAAGACAGCAACAAAGAAGCCACCATTGGAGCAAAAGTCCTATAGACATTAGGAGATCAAGGCTTAACATCAGTTACTGACTGGATGTGGGGAGAAGGAGGAAAAAGCTGGGAGAAAAGGACCAAAGGCCAAGAAATGACTTCAGATGTCTGCGTATCCATGTGAGGAGCAGTTGATGTGTTTATGAGCAGCTGTTTTCTGTTTCTATCATGTTCTAGACTGACAATCAGGAATCACAGTGGGGTTCTTTTCTGAGGGTCACACCTTTGAGGAGAGCTGGTTTCTTGAAGAAAACACATCTCTGAGGTAACTGAGATTCCAGGCAACTCAAATGTCTCCTCATCACCCAGGATTATTTCAACATTGAAGTTTACATTTTAGACACAAGCAACATCCAATTCGTGCTGTTGGGGCATAGCTTAGCGGCAGGTCACTTGCCTGGCATGGACGAGTCCCCAGGTTCCATCTCCAATACAAAAGAAAAAAATCTAAATATATTTTCCTTTTTGCCAGGGTTTTTCCTGGTTTTCTTATACACTTAATCTAAATTTCTTTAAAGAAAACCCAAGTCTTGCATCACATTTTACATACATTTTTGTACCAAGAAAAGAACAATTCTGGGATTTTTTCCAGTAGCCCTGGGGAAGCTGAGTCTTGCAGAAGTTGAAAGCATCAATGTGAAAAATTAGGGCAGGCAGAAGTAGAAGAGGAGTAGAAAAGCAAGTGCATCTATTCCTCTGTCTCTTGCCTCCTGTACCATAATAGCACTGCACACTCAGACAAGGGTGCACTCACACACACACCCAAACACATGGACACATCCCTGCTCACCCATGTACATGCACAGGCAGGTCCACAAGGGCACTGTGGACCACGAAACTGGGCCGCGCTCCTCCCCTCATGTTTTTCCAGAGAACACTCACAGGCTTTCTGTTTGCATGTGGGTTTGCTTTCTGTCATACATGTTCTTACATGGGACATCCTGTTGGACATCTATGGAACTTTGCTAAGACCAAAAGTCCTCATCTATAAATAGGAGAAAAATACAACATGAGCTTCCTAGTCTGTTGAAATAAATTCTTGCCAATAAATTATGAAATGCAATGGAGATTTCTCAGTCATTCCTTTAAAAAGATTAATACTTTCAATTGTATTAGCACTGTCATTATTTTTAGGATTATTTTTATCAAGGTTTATATATTTTCCTATTCAACTGAACTTATCTGGAAATACCAGCATTCACATTGTATTTTTGCTTGTTTCTTATTGCATTTATTGACTCTCTATACCTATTTACCTATTTGAATGTAAAATTACAGTGGCCCTTCCTTTATGTTTCAGAGAATGCTTTTATAATTACTGAGACACAATTTCACCAGTATTTTTACTTTCCAGTAACTTATTTGTAGAACTGGATTTGAGCAATTACTCAATATTTAAGTTTTGGTTAGGAAGTAGAACAACATTATAAAAATTACATGTGTTAAGTAAACCTCTGTCACTGGGAAGATGTATTTTATTGTTTTTAAAAATTCTCCCAGGAGAGAAACAATTTCTTTTATGCAGATCAGAATGCATTTTTTTTTTTTTT
>RJWM01014128.1:0-51257 GCA_004363535.1 Dasyprocta punctata | reverse complement strand
GGTCTTCCAGAATAACAGGCTGTGTTCAAAGGAGGGGGAATATTTTGAGGGGAATTAATGGGGATAGGTCTTTTGCTGTAATGTTTTAAAATTTAAATATTCTCTGTATTTTTTTTATCATGCCTCATATATAGAATATGTACATGTGGTCTCCCATTTGAGTATATAACCATATGTGTGAATAGATATTTGGGTCAAGTTTACTGTATATTTTAGACCTATATTC
This sequence comes from Dasyprocta punctata, assembly GCA_004363535.1. Taxonomy (NCBI): domain Eukaryota; kingdom Metazoa; phylum Chordata; class Mammalia; order Rodentia; family Dasyproctidae; genus Dasyprocta; species Dasyprocta punctata. Next base: position 51,031 of record RJWM01014128.1, on the reverse strand, counting down.
TTACTGTTTTTCTGTGGATTGTTTGATCAACACATTAGCATGGCGATTCCTCCTTCACCCTTAGCATTTATGCCTTCACTCTTATATAATTCTCCCTCTCCTGGCTTCTTTTTGTAAATGCTACATGGTCTGAAATACAGTCTTTGATGTATAGTTGCCACAGTTTTTATCTGGTTCATATTTGCATAGTGTCCTATTTCCATTCTTTTACATGTAAAGGTTTGGTTCTTTTATGTTTAAAACATATTCTAGATCATCTACTCCCCTTGGGACTTTGGCATCAGTTTGGCTTTTTAGGGTGACCTCCTTACTGTGCTTGGGTCCCATGGCCGGGCCCTGTCCTGTGTCCACTGAGCTGTTAACGCCTGGACTCTGGTCACCAGGCATGAAAAGACATCTTCAGGACAAACCCCGTCTCCAGCAGCAGTCGCCTGCCTCTGGTTATGATCTCTTATCCACCCTGCTCTCTGATTATTTCCCTGACCACTGCCAGCTCTCTCATGTGTATGAAAACATTTCAATAATACCCCCAGACATTTTTAAATCTTTCTGAACTGAAGGGATTTCTTGGAAGAAGTGTTTCCAAACATTTCAAAACACAGAAGTCTCTTCTTTGTCCACTCCCAATGCAGTTACTGGTCATTTCCTTCCCAATTTATATTGTTAAGGTCTCTTTAGATTAGAGGTCTTGCCCATTAATTTGTCAGCTGTGTCATCATGTGTCCTCCCAGGGGAGTCTTTGTCTTTTGATGTTGTTTATGTTGTCATTTTTTCAGAGGGGAAAAATGTCCACTAACACTTGTGAACTTAAATCTGTCGCTATCCATATTTTTCTTCGTAGTAATGTGTTACACCTTATCTAATAAGGCATTTCTCTTTTCTATATTTTATGTACTCTTTTAAAAGTTTTAGTTGTTTTATTAAATATTTAATCCATATGGAAATTATTATTGTATACATCGTATAAAAAAGCTCTAACTTTATTCACTCCAGGCACACAGCCAATCATATGGTGTTTAGTAAATAAACTACTTGACCCACCAAGTGAATGTCGCCTTTGCCATGTATTGTGGTTTCACACAGAGTCCATTTTTGGATTCTCTATGAGTCAATGATGTATTTATGTCTTTTGGTGCTAAAATGCGACCTATTTTTATTGTAGTATTTTTAGATCCACGTTTTAATATTCCCTAGGGTAAGTTCTCCTCACAACAACTTCTCAATATTTTTCTTGGCAATTCTCGAATATTCATTATTCAATCTGAAATATAAATTTATTTTTCCTATTCCAAAGGAAGTCTTATTCTATTCTGGTTTTGCATTATATATTTTTTTTAATTCGAGAAACAGTTTTCCTTCCATCCCCATCTTTACACATTTTTTTTTTTTTTTTTTGCTAAGCATGTGGAGTTGAAATGGCAGAACTAAGACGAATCTGTATGTTTGCATTTCATGCATTTCCCACAGCTGTCTCTTGACGAGATCATTGGTATCCTCATTGTAGATGAAGCAAGAGAAATGAAGTCGTGTGCCTGAGACGGGTAGCGCAGAGCAGCCAGGGTCTGAACTTGGCCTCCCACAAGGCACGTCCACAAGTGGTGTGGACACCGAGAGGGTCATTGCCGAGTCCTTCAGATCCGTACTTTTTTCTCCTCTGAATGCTTGGGTTGTTAAATAAGTGACAGTCAGATATTCACTTTGTACAGAATGAAAGGTCTGTTTTGATTACTCTTGGGGCGGAGTTACAGCTCAAAGCATGGACAGCTTTCTGTGGGATCCATCATTCACTCATTCATTCATTCATTCATTCATCCATCCACCTATCCTCCCTCCCACTATCCCAGCAGCTATGCCTGGGAATGCTGGTCTCATACGTCACAATCAGAGACCAAAGCAGAGCCAGGCTTTGCCCCAAGGAGGGGATGCTATATTTGAGGAGATAGAAACGTGCAGAGAGAGGTGACACCCAGAGCACGATGGAAACACCCCCCTGAGCCCCTCTCTGGCTCCTGTCCCGACCTCAGGTCCTCTGTCCGGCAGGTACAGTCTCTACCTGCAGAAAGGAGGACTGGAGAAGTCGGCACTGCAGGAGGCGAGGGCTGGCAGGGCTGACAGTTCTCTTGCGCGCGTCAACCTAAGCTCATTCTCTCCGCTGGAGAAAGAACTCAGGTCCACACCCAGCTGCGGCTGGGGTCTTGCAGGACTGGATTCTTGGGAAAAGGACAGGAGGGGACATTCTGCAGCGCTGGACAGAGGCAAAGGCAGTTCCTTCTCTCTCTGTTCGCCTTGTCCAGGCCCTGCCTCAGGAGAGGACCTTGCTCTGGGGTGGACCGGGACACAAGGGCAAATGTTCTTGCTCGGTGGCAGCTGGGCTTGGCTGCTCCAGGGTCTGCTGGTGTCCCTCCTGGTGACCCTGCTGTCCCTCTTGCCATACGATGCCTTCTTTTCCCTCCAAGGTAGTATCTCCTAATTCAGGATTCCAGTTTTCCCAAAACATGGTGTGGTGGATTGACAACTGATGGTCAACTTGTAGCACCCAGCTGAACTGAGTCAGCGCGGTGCTGGGTGAGGAGGGCCCACCTGAGGATTGTGGCCAACAGCATAAAAGGAGAACTGGGGAGGAAGAGGTGGCACTGTTGGTTCTCCTGGGAGAGCTTGTCAAGCTTCTTTCCTGATATGAACTTGGCTGTTCTCATTGTCAGAGGAGCTCAGGACCTCATTGTTGCTAAGCATGGCTGTGGTTCTTTTCAGGAGAGCTCTGGTCCCTACTTTGAGCGTCACTTCCTGGCTCCAGTGCAGAACTCTCAGCCTACTGGCACAGATCCTTCATCCAGCTAGCACAGACTCTCTAGTTTCCACCGCTGGCCTTTGGGGCTTCCCAGCATGGATCCATGAAACAGACTTGCATGAGTCATTGTCATGGGCTCTAGGTCTTCAGATGGATTCATGCAGAATGTTGCCATGGGATCCAGGCCCTCAGCTAGATTCCTTGGGTCTTCAGTGTGTGGACAGATTTCCTGAATTTTTTTGTGTTTGATTCTTTGGGTGATATTGTGGATTAAAAACTTGTGGTGGTCAACTTAACACCAGCTGAACTAAATCAGCGTGGTGCTGAGCTTGGATGTCCCATCTGAAGGCTGCTGCCAGCATAAAAAGGAGACGTGGAGAGGAAGAGTGTAGCGTTGTGGATTCTCCTGTGTTTTGTTTGGAGCCATTAGTTCTCCTGGAGGAGCTTGTCATGCTGGCTTCCCTGATATGAACTCAACCATTATCACTGGAGGAGCTCAGGACCTTGTCACTGAGAATGGCTGCGGTGCACTTTGGGGGAGACTTGGTCCTTACTTTAAGCATCGTTTCCTGGCTCTGGAGGGGAAAATGTGCACGGTTCAATCTCCAGGAGAAGCTCGTCACGCTGGCTTCCTGATATGCACTCAGTTGTTCTCATCGTCAGAGGAGCTTGGGACCTCATTGTCACTGAGGATGGCTGTGGTACTTTTCGGGGGAGCCCTGGTCCTTATTTAAACATTGCTTCTTGGCTCCAGTGCAGAACCCTAGGCCTGCTGGCCCAGATCCTTCAGGCCACTGGCATAGACTTTCTAGTTTCCAATGCTGACCTTTGGGCCTTCCCAGTGCAGATCCATGAAATAGCCTTGCATGGGTCATTGTCATGGGCTGTAGGTTTTCAGCTGAACTCATGCGGGTTATTGCCATGGGATCCAGGCCTGTGGCTGGATTTTCTAGGTCTTTAGTGTTACGGGTAGATTTCCTGCAGTTTCTTTATATTTAACTCCTTGGGTGACCATCATAAAATAATGTTATAAATTCTGTGTCCTGTATGCAATTGTTCTCCTTGCAACCCCTGACTACAACAGGTGACTATTATAAAATAATTCTATAAATTATGTATCCTGTATAAATTATTTTCCTTGCAAACCCTCACTACAACACGTGATGAGTTTAAAGCATGAAAGAAATAGGCATCATTTCGTTCCTTATTTCTAAGATGAATCCATTGAAGACTATTCCTTACCTTTTTAATTGATTTTTTCCATCAAAAAAAAAAAGGTGGGGGAGTACTCTGTGGTTAAAAAAAAAAAAGGTTTGAAGCCATGTGTGATGGTACATGCCTGTAATCCCAGACTTCTGGGAGGCTGAGGCAGGAGGATTGCAAGTTCCAGCCCAGTCTGAGCTACTTGGTGACTGTGCAGGGACCCTGACTCAAAGTATATAAAACATATGAAAGGGACTCAGGATGCAGCACAGCCCGAATACCCTGCCTTACCCATTCCTTCCCATGAGAGCAGCAGGAAAGGCTTGCACCTGTGCCTTCCTCTTGCTCCTTCTGTTTCTAGGACTCTGTGAATAAAACCTTCTTCCTTTGGGAGGAGCATTCTGAACTGTGGGACAAGGCAGAGTTGTTAAAACTGAACTTGCTTCTTAAGGCCTCTTCCTTCTTTCAGGTGAGCGAACAGCTTCCTCTAAAATAAACCCCAGGTCTGCCAAGGTTGGCCCATGGGGACTGGGGACAGGATCCTGGGAGCTGGCGTGGCAGTGGTCCCCAGCCTGCGAAGGGGCGTGGACTCTCCTCTCTGTCATGAGGTGCTGGGGAAACCAGGTGACAGTGCCTCACCACAGGGCGACAGCTCAGGGACACTGACTCCATACAGGTATCACTACCAGACGGCATTTTCGGCCAGACCTTGACCACCAGGCATTTCTGCGATTTCCTGGGGGGGGGGTCAAAGAAAGTCACACAACAGTCATAAAATATTACATTTCTGGTGTCACTTCTGTTCTGAGACAGAGGTGTCGCGTGGGGTTCAAGGGCTTCCCCACAGGCAGCACCGCGGCCCCCTTTCTGCGTTTGGCCCACTGAGAGGATGCCCCTTCTTCATCTCCCACCCAGGCCCAGGCAAGGGGGCTGGAACTTGGGGTCCTCTGTCCTGGGCCAGGCCCAGCCACCCTCTCAGCGCCACTTCCGCCTGTCATGGCTCCTCCTGGCGTCCTTTGGCACTGCCGGGGTACCGAAGGGACTGAAACCCCAGCGGTCACAGGGCTGGCCAGAGTCAGGGCCAGGATCGCTGTCCTTTCTCTTCTACAGAACCTCGAGCAATGAGACAGCAGTTTGGGCTCCCTCAGTCTCCTCTATCTCCTCATCCTGCCTCGGCCTCCTTCCCCCATCCTATTTCCTCCTTTTTCCTGCTGCTCCAAACATAGCCCTGACCTTGTGCACACACCAGCCAGTGGATACAGAACCGACCCACACTCGGGGAGGAAGCAGCCTCCTTCAGGGCTGGGAAAATGGCCTTGGCCTTTAGCTCAGCCCCTCACACTCCTCGGGAGGCCAGGCCAGTTTGGCCTGAGATCAGCAAGAGGCAGCCATGGACGGCCTGCGGAGTTAGGGGCTCTTCCGTGTTCTCTTCATCTTCTGCCAGGGATCATCTTGACCTGCTTTTTGTAGCCCAGAACAGATTTTGCAGTAATAGGTGCTTTTTGCAAAAACCTGTTTAAAAGAGACAGGGTGGGGGTGCATCTCACGGTGCTAGTGGGTTGGGTCACATTGAAAAGGCAGCACGTCAGGTTGGGGCCTGTAGGGAAAGGGCCACTCATCTTTCTTCTCCTGCTTTCTGTTCCCCCAGGTTAGCTGAGCACTTAGGTCATGCCTGGCTTGGGGTGCCCCTGTGACATGGGTTCATTATGTGGCTTGTGCAGTGAGTTGAATGGTGGCTCTCTGTTACTGTTTGTGTCTGGATGTCCCCCAAAGCCTTGTGCAGTTGTGGAGGGGGGCTTTTCAGAAGTGGCTGAATCTAGAGTTCATGATTGATTCACAGTCAAGTGCTGGGATTATGGGTGTGAGTGCTGTACCTGCTCTAGGGCAGGTAGCCTGCATGCAATCTGAGGGAAAGAAAAAGTCTTCATTCTCGCTTGTTGCTTGTGCTCTCTTCCTGTGCCATGAACAGTTGCTTCTCTGTTATGTGCCATGCTGCCTTGGAGTCAGTTAATTATGGACAGAAACCTCCACAAACTGTGAGCTAAATAAACCTTTCCTCCTTTAACTTTGGGTGTCTGGTATTTTGTCTCAGCAATAAGAAAAGTAAGAAGCTACTCCCAAAAGCTGTGTCCACTTCCTAATTCTTGGACCCATGGATACGACCTTATGAGGTGTGATAAAAATATATGGTGACTGTTTAAATTTAAAAAAAAAATCCTGATTACTGTAAAAGACACGTTGCCATGAATCCCCCTCAAAATCCTCCCTTTCCCTTCGAACTCACTTATCCCATCCTTCTTGCCACTTTCTGAAGCGGTTCTGGAAATCTTCTGTTGTTAGTGTCTTCATGAAGCGCGCCCCAAAACACAGTGTATGCTGCTGCCAGGTGCCATTCAACACAAGGCAGGCTGGCAAAAAGGTGATTCAGGGTCCTCATCTACCTTATTCACCAGATCTGGCATCGTGTAACTTCTAGTTCTTCCCCAAAATCAAAATGACCATGACAGAGAAATGTTTTTTAATCAATTCGGGACATCAAGGCAGCCAGGAAAGCACAGATAGACACTTAGGAAAGAGGACTTCCAGAACTGCTTCAGAAAGTGGCAGGAACTAGCAGATAAGTGTGTTGGATCTAGGGGGAGGACTTTGAGGGGGATTCATTCAATATGTCTTTTTAAAAAGTTTAAACTGTTTTATTTGTTTACCTTACCTCATTCAGTCAGTCCTCCATCCATGGGTTCTGCATCCAAATACTTAGCCTCCAAAGATCTAATCTATTCAGGAATAAAACCGTGTCTATACTGAACACATTCAGACTGCTTCTTGTCATTATTCCCTAAACAATACAATATAACACCTATTTGCATAGCAGTTACATTGTATTTGTATTAAAAGTGATTTAGCTGGTATAGCGGTGCATGCCTATAATCCCAGCACTTGGGAGGCTGAGGTAGGAGGATCACAAGTTTGAAGCCAGCCTAGACTACATAGTGAATGTAAGACCAGCCTGAACGGCACAGTGAGACCCTGTCTCAAAAAGTCCAAAGAAAGAAAGAAAGAAAGAAAGAAAGAAAGAAAGAAAGAAAGAAAGGAAGGAAGGAAGGAAGGAAGGAAGGAAGGAAGGAAGGAAGGAAGAAAGAAAGAAAGAAAGAAAGAAAGAAAGAAAGAAAATGGGATAGGCCAGTTGCTGTGCTGTGTAGCTATAGTCCCTGCTTTGCAGGAGGCTGAGGCAGAAGGATCACCTGAGCCCATGAGTTCCAGGCCAGTTTGGGTGATATTGTGAGATTCTATATCTTAAAATATAATAATAATAAAGTATCATATGACAAAATGAAGATGTTGGTGTAGAAGGCTGAAACCTGTTCTAAGGTCTCCTACAGACTTGGTTCAATGGGACACAGAGCAGAGGGGAATGCGAGGTTTCCGAAGCATGGCATCATGGTGCCCTCTAGTGGACAGTATGACAAATGGCATGTCATCATTTCCCCTAGTCTGTTCCTGGTAAAAAGCAGCTCGCTTTAGCAGAGTTAGGCTTGCAGAATGGAAAATATTCAGTGGCCAAAGAAACGGGTCTAAATTTCCTTGATTAGGCACACTGGATGTGGGGCACGGGAGAAGCTGATTGCAGAAGTCACTGAAGATGCCACTATTTCCTGGTGAATGTGGGCTTTGCGCAGCCCTCTCTGAGCCTGTATTTCCTCCTCTATGAAGTGGGGACCATTACCTCTACCCCACCATTGTTATAGTATTAAATAATGTCAAGGGTCAGGCATGATGCAGGCAGGTCCCTGATCAAGGTTTTATGCACTGACCTTCAATAGATTGTGCATGAAATGCAATCAGCGATGTGGAGAGAGATGTCTCAATTCCCCCAAAAACAAGACATATACTGTGTGTCAGCAAGCAGGAAGCAGCCTGGACTTGCTGTCCCAACTTTTGGGGATTAGATTTATGAGCCCCCCCTTACTAACTCGCTGTGTGACCCCAGGAAGTTGTGTCACCGCTCTGGGTGGGATAACAGAAACATCAAGAAGCCACTCACCTTTTGGGAACAGAAAACCGAGATGACAGTGATTTAATTCACATGCCGATGCTGGCTGCCACCTGGTTTTGTGCACCCTGTGAGATAACAATGATATTTCAGTTTACAAGGTTGGAAAAAGTAGCTAAGATTTTGTGACACGTGAAAGCCACATGAGATTCAAATTTCAGCATCTACAAATAAAGTTCTATGGGGATCCAGCCCTGCTCATTTATTCATATATTGTCTGTTTTTCTGCTGTAATGTTGGAGCTGGGACAGGGATCCTGTGGCTTGGGAAGCCAAACATACTTACTACTTGACCTTTCACAGAAAAGGTCTGCTAACCTGGATTTAATGAGCAATGACTGTAGTAATCTCACATACCATCCCTGCAGTCCCTGATCACAGGAGGGCAGTCTGAGTTCCTTGAGTCTCATCTATACATGGTCCATATTCAAGACAGGAAGTAAGGAGCAAAGAGAAGACATTGTCTGGCATGGTTTTTATCCAGGAAGAAAATATTTCCCAGAAGCCCTGTAGGAGGCTCATGTATCTCATTGGTCAGAACAAAGTCACATGGGCAACTCTGGACCAATCACTGGAGGTGGGATGATTTTGACCGCCTTAGCCCAGAGAGGCTGCAAAGAGTCTACCCTTCTTCAAATGAAGGAGTCTTGCACACACAAAGCCAGGGTCATGTTAGCAGAGAAAAAAGGGGACAGAGGGCAAAATCACTAATGCTTTGTACCATTAGTGTCTCCAGTTAAGTTTCAGAATTTAAATCTGATTGGTTTCTTTTTTTGATGTATTTTGTTGCCTTGAATCCTCTCTCTAGAACTCAAGGTGTATTTCTGAGTTATTTACTTTGCTTAGGGTTTTTTTTTTTCCTTTTTGATCTGTTCTTCCTCCTTTGGATTTTGCTTCGTTTGAGGCATTGCAGTACACGATGTGTCCCAATACCAGTCCTCATTATGTCCCCAAGTCTCCTTCTATCCCAGAGACGGCTGAGGAGCAGGATGAAGACAGAATTTCCCACACCTCCTCAGAACCAACCCTGCATGTGGCTGAATTAAAACAGAGTAAGAGCTCACCAGCAGCTTAGATCACAATCCCGGCTGGCTGTTTGAAGACGGAGGGGCAATGTATTGAATTATCTCAGTTCTTGCTGTTCTGAAAGAAATTGGGAACAACATAAAAATACATCTCACAATAAAGCCACGTTGAGGAGAGTTAGGAGAACAGAGCTTCATGTGCCAAATCAAACAATGTTGTAGGTGAGGTAAAAAAGCAATTTAGGGCTGAAATCTGCAATGGGAGCCTCCTTGTTAGCAAGATAGGGAGCTGCAGTTGCAAGCACAAAGGAAAACATCATCAAAATGGAAAGGAAGCCAAAAGAGCCCACACAGCAAAGAAGAATTGGGGCCAAGTTCCCAAGAGAGACATACATTCCCAAGGTACATACTCGCTCCAGAGTAGAGGTGGCTTTGCAGAAACCTGCAGAGGAGAGACCTCTAGCTGACGAAGGAGATTGTCCTCTGCCCCTGATCTCTTCCTGGTTTGGGGACGGGATTTCTGGTGGAAGACCTTTTAGAATCTTCTGCACCTTGGACTTTTATATGCTAAAAGAAAGCAGGAAAGCAATCTAAATTCTCCCAAAGAAGAAGGGCAGGGCTCTTTCCTAACCACGCAGATTCAAAGAGAATGGAGATGTTGGTGCCTGTATGGCCCTGTCACCATCGCCTCTTTCTGTCCCCTTCCCATTCTGGGAGCCCACAGAGGTGCAGGGCCTTCCGGGGGAGCTGGGAGAAATGTCACACATGCAGCCCCAAACCTCGCTGTGTGCACGGATGACACGACAGCAGAGGTTTCTCATGAGGACGGCCGTCACTGGAGTGGGCCGGCCTGGGGTAAGAGCTCTTTTGACTCCGTGGTCCAGGGTGTCCTGGCTCTGAGCAGCGTTCAAGCTTGGTTCCTAGGTCCCCTCAGAAAGTCTGTAAGTGTCACTAGACGTCTTGCAGCACCAGCAGCCAGTGTGCACTCTGTTTCCTGGCACCAATGATCGTGGCCCCCACACCCTCAAAATATAGGATCCGCGCCCGACCCGTGGCAAACCCTCACCCTGGGCCGGCTGGCATCCTGCAGTAGCTGCAGATGCTATGCAGGGATCTGTGCTTGGCTGTGCCCCGCAGGCGTGGGTTTTAGAGTCCATCGATTTCTTTCCAATGGACATGAACCCCTAACCTTCCTCCCCAGAGACAGAAGAACTTAATCTCTCCAATTTCAGCTAAAACCACCGCTGTCAGGTTTTCTCAAACTCAGTCAATTAAGGCTCCTCCCAGCCCCGCTCTGACCCGCCCTCTTCTCATCTGCTCCGTCCTCCAGGGTGCTGAGGCCGACCAATTTGCTGGCTCTGGGCATTGATCCCTGACATCTAACTCTTCTGCACCCACTGACGTCACATCTACTCCTCCTTCAGGACCCCAGATGTCCCTCTGTAGCCCTCCCCCAGTCACCAGAGCGCACCAGGTTCCCCAGCTAGCTCTGTGCCGTTTGTGTACATCTTTTGGGTCCTGGCAAAGGCTCAGATGCTTCTCCCTGCCATTCCAGGGGGACAATCGGAAGAGGGCGGTGTCTCAGGCCTTCTCAGTGGCTGTGCCGTTATGGGGTGACCTCACCAGCACGGCGTCCGCCTGGGCTCTGCCTGGTGTTATCCTTTATATTTAGATGGCCCCGAAAGCCTTCTACCATCTTCGGTGGGGTTGGGGAGGTGTTTGGATTAGCGGGCAGGCAGCTGACTTCCTGTCTGGAGGCGGGGCCTGGCTCGAGGAGGCGGATCCCTGGGGGCGGGACCTGGAAGCGCTCCTCCCCCTCCCTGACCCTTCCCTTGACCCAGCTGCTCCACGGCCAGGCCTTGAGCAGCCTCCTCCGCCAGGACCCTGTGCCATGCCGTCCTGCTTTGGAGCAGCCAACTACGGACTGGAACGTGAGCCAAAGTAAACCTCTCCTTCTTTAAATTGTGAGTGTTGGGTTTTTTTGTCCCAGCAAGGAGGGAAGAGACTAAGACACCTGGGTAAAGAAGCAGAGGTCACTCCTGCTCTGGGGTCCCCACTCCCCCCTGGCCCAGGCCCAGGCACTTAAATTCTAGTCTCACTCTTCAACCCCCTTCCTCTCACCTCCCACGTTTGCGCTTTTGTCGCCTTCTGAGCAAGAACACTGTGCTCTCGCCATCAAAGAGTAAAATCTATGTTCCGAGGCCACCAGACACCTCACGTTTGGTAACTCAAAAGAAATGTTCTCCTTTAAAGAAAAAAAAAAGGGGGATCTAACATTTTCAAAATGTAGTTAAGAATGCATTTACAAATGTAATTTTTTTTTTTTTTTTTTTTTTTTTTTTTTTTTTTACCGCAGGGCAGGGAAGCAGCAGTGGACAGACAGACACTTCCACACTTGTTGGGCGAGATGAGAAGTCACCGTGTGGATGAGTCAGTTGTGTGTTTGTTTCCATCAGGGAAAAGACTTTGTAAGAACCCAGCAGGCTCGTGAGACCCGGCTGGGCAGCAGGCAGGGGTGTGTGGTGTGAATTTGCTGCCCACCAGGCTCTGGAGCCCGCCGTGCCTCAGACCCCAGGGCCCAGGGAGGCGACGCATGTGCAGGGAGATCTGGAAGGGAGGACGGGAGCCTGGGACACTCGATGAGCCCCTGGGAAAGCCGGCAGGATCTTGGCTGGGTGCCCCACTTGCACTGCAGCCGAGGACCTCAGAAAGCAGCCCTGGGCTTTCTATCCTGGGGGAAGCGGGCTTTGTGGCCCCAAACACTGAAGGACACCTTGCGTCTTGGAGGGACAGAGACAGAGCCCAGAATGTACTCTGTCCCTCCCCAGTGGCTGTGGCGTTCTCTGTGTGCTCTACAGTTGTTTCTCTAAGCAAGAAAGGGGGAGATGTAGGGCAACCCAAGGGCCCTGGGGACCTGTCCTGCGGTGCTGTCACACAGAGCTAGCGAGCACTCGAACCTGGATTTATGTGCCAGGAGGATCCCTGCAGGGCAGGGATCAGGTCGGGGTCTCCCCAGGAAGGAGCCTGGCCACGTGGCCAAGTTCGAGGAGGAAGCTGGTGGCCGCTCTGAGGACAGGGCTGGCCAGGTGAGGACAGTTCTGGATGCATCAGGGAGGACTGAAGGGGTCACTGCAGGGTGATGGGCAGTGAGGGGGACACAGGGGAAGTGGGGGATGCAAAACAGTGCCGTGGGTCACCAGTTTATGGAGGAGGAGACACAGGCACTAGGCCAAATGCATTTCTGGGTATCAGCCCGAGGGACCAGCACTTCCGGTACGGGGCTGTGCGTGTTTGCTGCTGGCCGACTCGCCGGTCCTCCTCTGCCACAGGGGGGACAGGAGCAGAGGGGTGGGCAGCGTGCACCACCAACCAGATGGACCCTGCCTGTCCACTGCGGCTCCCCGTGCTTGTTCTGTGCCACACGCCATTCACGGTGTGCCCCATGGTAAGGGATGTGGCCCTCCACCGCCCTCCAGGATGAGTGCCGTTAGAATCCTCTCCGCTGAGATTCAGAAAGGCATGGTGACTGGCCCAAGTCACTCAGCTGGCGGCAGCAGAGGCAGGATTCAGGCTGTCCAGTTGATTTCACAGTCTGATCTTATTGTCCACCTGCCGCGGGGACAGGGGGCAGTGCAGGGCGGGGCAGAGAGCCGAGTAGCTTGGTTTCCTTTCAGCCCCTTTAGCCATGAGGGTGCTGAGCAAAGAACTGTCACCTAGTAAATGATCAATAAATGGCAATAGCAGTGATGTCTCGTTAATACCCAGGGACCAGGCAGGCGGGGTCCCTCTGGAGAAGGATTCTTGCTTTGTGGGAGGCAGCAGATCCAAGTCAGGAAAAAATTGATAGACATTAGATGCCGAGGCGTCAGAAATCCCTGGCAGGCTCGGGGAAAGCAGGCAGAGTGTATGTGTCTCTGTCCCCCCCATGTTGTCACACTCGACAGCTAACGAGTGAATATTTGGGGAGAAAAAGAGCATATGTCGCCCACGCGCCTCCAGACTGACTTTCTCTTCACTTAGTGGAAAAGGGAAAGAAAAGAGGTCCAAATGTTAGAGGCATGAAAAACTCAAAAGGCACGATATAGGGAGGAGAGGACACCGGGCTTACATCTCACTGGAAACGGAAGGACGCTAATGACATACGCGACCCGCTCCGCAGACCTGACCCCGGCCCGAACCTGATTACACCAAGAGCAGAGGAGGGAGGGAGCGACCAGAGGAGTGGATGCGTGGAACTTGGCGGGGGAGATTCTGTCTCGGACCGCGTAGGGAGGGGAGGACCAGGTTGTGGGGTTCCCCTTCCCTAGGGTCCTAGCTGGGAACCCCACCACTAATGCAGATGTCCCTGCAATGACAAGGATTTGCCTCGAGGGGGCGCTCGACTCCCTGCCGGAGGAGAGGAGGCTGCAGACCGCGGCCTGCGAATGTGAGGCGGAGGCGGGGCACGTGGTGGGCGGCAGCCACCCAAACTGGACAGCTCAGGGTCACTATGCTTGCTTTCGTCATCAGGGACTTGAGCGAGGCCAGCTGGAGTGCAAATCAAGCTGTGAAAAAGTAACCCTAAGGGAAAGAGAAAGGGAGGGGAAGAGGAAGGAACAAAGATCCACAGGGGAGATGGCGTGTGCCTGTAATCCCAGCCCTGGGGAGGCTGAGGCAGGAGCATTCTCACAAATTCGAGACCAGCCTGAACTAAATAGCGAGACCCTGTTTCAACCTTTTCCCTCCTTGCCAAATAAAGAAAAAAGGAAATGACTGGCCTCCAAAGGGATTTTTGATCAATAATTGCTGCCAGGTCACTTGTTTTTCTGGGACTGATGGGTTCATGAAGGAGAGTATGGAGATAATGCCCCAACAGTTCTGCTGATGTTTTGTGTGCAGTTAGCCACAGACCCTCTGTACATGAATGAGCTTAGAAGTTTTATTTATGACCAATACGAGTTGAATTGATCTGTTAAGAGAATGAAAAGATCAGCCACAGACTGGGAGATGGTCGTTGCAAACACGAAAGGACCGGTCTCTGGAATATCAGAGGGTGCTTTAGGTGCAGCAGTGAGCATACAACCCACCTAGTTATAAAATGATCAAAAGATCCAGCCAGGAACTCACGAAGGCAGACAGACAGGTGGTCTGGGAGCGTATAGAAAGGGACACCCCATCTTACAGCTTTGCAGCGTATGCACAACAATGAGAGATCACTATCTGGAAGCAAAAAAGGTAAAATTCAAACACCAGACCCCCAAATGCTGACGAGGAAGAAGAACAACAGGAATTCTCACTCATTCCTGGTTGGCATGAGAAAGGGTTCAGCCATGCTGGAAAACAGTACAGTGACTTCTTACAAAGCTAAACACACACTGAGCTTACAACCCAGAGATCTTGCTCCTTGATATTTATCCAAAGGAGTTGGAAACGTATCCACCCAAAGCCTACACAAGAACACTTATAGCGGCTTAGTTCATAGTTGACAAACTGTGTTTCCCAAACAAATTGGGTATGATTGAGGTCTTTTCATCAGTGAAGAAACCGTGGTGAATCCAAATGAAGGAGCATCATGCAGACGAAGAGAAAAGAGCGATCAAGCCATGAAGACACAGAGGAAACTTAAATGCACATTGCTAGGGGGAAAGAAGCCAAGCTGAAACGCTCCTCATGTTTCCAACTATGGAACATTCTGGAAAAAGGCAAAACGACATAAACAGCAGAAAGATCAGTGGTTGCCAAGGCCTTGGGGGCGGTGAGAGATGCACAGGGAGGGGGATGTGTAAGCATTTTAGGGCGGCAAAGTCTTCCACGTGATAGGATAAAGGGTGTGTGTCCTCCATGACCCGCACCCCAGAACCTGCTGCACTAAGAAGGAAGCTACAGGAATCCGTGGGTTTTGGTTACTAAGAAGACATAGTTGATAGGAAAGAATGTATTGCATGAATGCAAGATGATGTGGGAGAGAGGGGGGTGGGGGTGGTGGTGAGGGGGCAGATGGGAATTCTTGGTACCTTTTGCTCAGTGTTTTTATAAACTTAAGATTGTTTCCCCTCCCCAAGTCTGTTAATTAAAAAGAAAATGGCATTTCATGTCATTTTCATGTGTCAGAAGTACTCTTTTGATCATTTTCCAACCATTTAAAAATGCAAAAATCATGTTTGAACTGTGGACTTCAGAGAAACAGGAAGTGGGTGGGTTTGGCTGGCAGCAGGGCTCTTGCCCAGCCCTGGCCTGAGCTGTCACGTTGGTAAAGAGAAATCTCTCAAGCTGCGGGGAGACCAGGAACAGCAACCAGCTCTTCCTCGAGGATTCCTCTGATGCCTTTTGCTCTTCCCTGGGCTGCAGACCCCTGCAGCTGGGAGACATCACCCCACCCAGGACGGTGCTTACCAGGGATTACACCACCCACACCACAAATCCAGCTCTGCCACCTGCTGGCTCCGGGCTCTGGGGCAGGGGACTTAATATCTCTGTGTAGCCCTTTCCAGTTCTGCACCAAGTGGGCAGCAGTGATATCTGTCACACACTAAGGGCCCTGGTGAGTAACAGATGAATTTCTACCTAGAAATGGCCTTGGGCTGTACTGTACTTTGGATAAGCATCCCCAAGGGTTCCAGAGTTGACATTTAATCCCTATAGTGAAGTATTAAGAAGGCAGAAGGTTAATCAGATTATGATGCTTAGAATCATAAATATCATATGAGTGGGGACTTGGGGAGACAATTAGGATTAGAAAAGGCAACCAGCATGGAGCCCCATGATGGAATCTCCTGGTGGCTTTATAAGAGGGGAGAGAGGGGCCAGAGGCTACAGACCCACACACCTGTGTCCTGTCTTTAGCCATGTGGTGTCCTGTGCCATCTTGGGGCTCTGTCAGCAAGAACACCATCACTGCATGAAGCCCCTTAACCTTGGACCTCCAGAAGTTGAGCCAAAATACACCTCTTTTTAAAATAAAGTAGCCCTCCTCCTGTGTATCATTACCATAACACAAAGCTGACTGTGACACAGAGTGTGGCCCAACAAGAGCTATATTTTTAAAGCACTCCTAAAGCAGGGTCAATGCCAAGTGAGTGAGAGCTTTTGACATTTTTAAAGCATGCATGCTTCCTATTTAATAAAAGTTCCAAACTCCTCCCACGCCTCCTTCTGGATCAGCATCTGACCCTGCTTCCCCATCGCTCTGTGTCTCAAAATCATGACTGTCCTTGCTTGGAGCCCGCATGCCTTGTATATCCCCGGTCCCTCATTGCCACGGCCTCCTTCGCTCACCCTTCCTGGCCACACAACGTCTGCTTGGCCCCTGCGCAAGCTTCCATCCCAATATCCTGCTTGCCCATTTCAAAACACTGGTCCCAGGTTGCCATGGTTTGCCTGAGTCTTTGCTCAGCATCTTCCCATTTTGCTACTTCATTTATTTTTAGCCTGGCACCCACTCTAAATGGCAAGGACTGTGTCTGGCTCCCCGCTGTCACAGCATCTCTGGCCCCCAGCACAGCTCTTGCCACATAGTCACGTCTCAAGGATTTTTGGAGGAAAAGAGAGAGAAAGGGAAATCAGTTATTTTTACAATGACGCTGCTTAACAAACATCCCGAAACCCAGGGGTTTCGAACCTCGTTTTCATGGGCAGCAGGTGAGCTGCATTTTGGCTGACAGCGCTGGGCTCCAGGCCCCAGTTAGCCAGGGCTGCAGGTGGGGGTCTGGTTTATCTTCCTTGAACCGGTGGCTGCTCACTGCCCAAGGGAAGGGACAGGGGTTGAGCGTCTTCTTGTGGCCATCACAGGATCCGGGGACAGGCCAATGTGTAAGCACCGTCCTTGTTCTGTTGCAGTCACTGATCAGCATTGTGTCATGTCCGTCACCAAAGTGAGTCACGTGGCCAAGACCCAGGTCAAGGGCAGAGGAGTTGCCCGACCTTCCTCCCACTCGGCCATGGAAAGTGACAGATGCGACATCGCTCCCAGGTAGATCATTACGGCCACCAAGAAGCCGAGACTCTGGGGGTTCACAAGCAAGGTCTGAGGTCTCCAGCTAGGGTGTGAGGAAGAAAGACTCACAGTCAGCAGGACATGATGTCCATTTTTCTGTCCAGTCACCTAACCTGGACAACCTTGGCTTCTGGAAGGAAGATGTTGGACTGTTTCCCTTAGAAGGACTGAGTGACTTTGCAGAGGCTGCCTCGATGACCTACGTCCATGAGGACACTTTGCGGCTGTCCTTCTGCAGATGGGGACACATGCAGACGCGTGATATAGTTTCCCATCGGTATCTGTTCTAGATAGCTGATAGATGCATAGTGATGAGGGCAGTTTCCCCCAGTTTATTGATAGGGTATAGGACGTCCGGGGGGCCCGCATTCACAGTCCCGCTCTGCCCTTCCTAGCTTGCTTGGTGGTTTCAGGTAAGTTAGATCACCTGGCTTTCCTGACCTGAGAAAGTCATCAGAAGGAAACAACTTCCCTGAGTCATGAGGGTGACACAAGCAAAGATGTGTGACACACTTAGAGAGTGTGGATAGAGACCCAGACTGAACTTTCTGCAGATTTACGGTTCTTTGCCTTTACTTATGTTTTTATTAGTGCATATTTGCAGTATACAATGATTACTTACATTCCTTGTGGGGAACTCGTACAAGTACACAACACATCTTAGTTCTTTTTTCACCCCCCTTTTCCCCTCCCTCCATCTCTTGTCCCCCTTCTCACTTGTCAAAGATCTCACTCCCTGTTCCCTCTGAGCGATCTTTTATTTTGCTCTGTAACTTACTTATACTTCAGGTTTCTTGTATAAGAGAAGCCATGCAATATTTAAGCTTGTGTGTCTGATTTATTTCGCTTAACATTATGGTCTCGAGGTGCATCCACTTTCCTACAAATGACTCAAGTTTGTCCTTCTTTATGGCAGAGTAGTACTCCATTGTGTATACATACCACATTTTCTTTATCCATTCATTTGTTGTTGGATGTATAGACTGCTTCCAGGATTTAGCTATTTTGAATTGTACTCCCATAAACATAAGTATGTATGTATCACTGTAATATGATGTGTTTAACTCTTTTGGGATGATAATACAGGTTAGTAATTCTTATTATTAGGATGAGGAAGAGGAGATATTTGGAGCTGAGCCCAGGCAGGGAGAAGCACACAAGGGTTCTTGCAGGTGACAGACAGGCGTGACCTTAATTCCCTGACCTTATATACTAAGAGTGTCTGCATCCCTGCAGGCTCTGAGTTTCTAAGTTCAGGGACTACATTTAATCATGGATCCTGGGGCACAGCCAGTTCACCCCCAAATGCCAAGGGGCCCAACTTCTGTTGCAAGTGGACAAGCAAACCCACAGTGTTTTGAGCCAGCAATGAGCTGTGAGTTCTATAGTTTGCAGTGAACAAGAGGGAAAGGATGGATTTCTGTAGCCAGCGTATAGCTACAGACCGGGCAGGAGGGGCCAGAAGGAGGAGACTGGGGGCACCCAGCAAGGCCCAGTGGGCATCCCGGGCTCATGCCATGGGCACTGAACATTCAGTGCATTGACTCCTGTGCTCATACTGCCTGGCCAAGGACGGATTCTAATTTATTTTGCATTAAAATTACTTATAGAATGCTTTGCTCTCAAAAGCAAAGCCTAATCTCTGGAAAAATTAGCCAAGCAAAGTAAAAAAAGAAAAGGAAAGGAAAATACCTATAATTCCACTGCCCGGTGATATCCACTCAATATTTGCCTGGCTTTTTCATAGGAGAGCAATCTATTTATATATTCATTTATGAGAATTGAGTTATATACCACAAATCCGCTATCACCTTTTTTTCTCACTTGGCATGATGTCATTAATATGTTTTCATGTCGATCACCTACAACTTCATTTTTTAGTGGCTATAAAATATTCCATTACACGGGTATAGCTTAATTTATCAATCCCTTACTATTGGACATCTCAGCTGCTTTGCAATTTTCATTATTCTAAACAACTATGATGGATGTCCTTTTGCATAAATATTTACCCATGCCCTCATTTACTTATCTGGGTGACATTTCCAATGGCAGAATTACCTGATTAAAGGATGTTTCCATTTTGCAGGCTTTGATGCACATTGTTAGCTAGCCTCAGGAAAGTAGCAGTGAATTACACCCCTGGGACAATGCTGATCTTTACACTCAAAGCTTTGCCTGTATAGGAGTTTAATAAATATGCACAGATTGTAGTTTGAGCATGCTAAATTCAGACTCTTCTAAGAGTTCTCCTGCCTGCTGTTGGCTTTCCAAGACTGTACACAGCTCACATAAATGAGAGAAAGGTGAGAGATCAAGGAAAGGAAGGGGAACCATAGCTCAGGGGAGCTGTCACTTAATAATACCTTAGGTCATTAAATGGCTCTTTTAAAAAATGTTTTATTTTATTGATAAAAGGTAAAACACAATTTCATTACAAAATAGTACAAGAATAACAATAGTTAATACATTGCGTATTGTCATCTTCAAAGTAGTTAGTCAGCGTACAAGATATGCGCATAAAAATTCTCCAATGAATATTAGCAGGAACTTCCTTTTCCATGAACTAAGAGACACTAATAGTATGGCTATCTTGCATTTTTCTCCCTTTTTCCTTCCTTTCACCTTTCCTCCTTCCTAATTCTTTTTTCCTTTTAAACAATTAACTCCCATTTCAGAATATCTACTATACATTCTAGACTTTACTTACTCTTTCAATTTCTTATACCAGGGAGACAATATGATGTTTACACATGTGAGTCTGATTTATTTCACTTATGAGTATAGCCTCAAGTTGCATCCATTTACCTATAAAAGTCTCAAGTTTATCCTTTTTATGGCTAGGCAATATTCCATTGTAAAAAACTATTACATCTTTATTATCCATTCCTCAGTTGATGAGCATTTAGGTCATTTCCAAGATTGAGCTATTACAAATTGTGCTGCTATAAACATGGGTGCACATATATTGCTGTGGTATGATGTTTTTAACACTTCTGGGAAGACACCCAGAAAGGGAATAACTGGTCAAATGGGACCTCTAATCCTAGTTTTTTGAGGAATCTCCATGCTGATTTCCACAGTGGTTGTACCAGCCTACACTCCCACCAACAGTGGAGAAGGGTTCCTTTTTCTTCACAGCCCCTCCAGCATTTGTTATTGGTTGATTTCCTGATGATAGCAATTCTTTCTGGAGTGAGATAGAATCTCAATGTTGTTTGAATTTGTATCTCTTGAATCACTAATGATATTGAATATTTTTTCATATATTTATTTGCCATTTGTATTTCTTCATCTGGGAAGTATGTATTCATCTCAGACACCCATTTTTGGACTGGGTCTTTGAATTTGGAAGAAGTCTGAGTTTTTCAATTCTTTATATGTTCTAGATATAAGTCCTTTGTCTGAAGTACGATGGCCTAAAATTTTTTCCTAAATGGCACTTTTAGGCCAGGCATGGTGGCTCATGCCTATAATTCCAGCACTTGGGAGGCTGAAGCAGGAGGAACACCATGAGTTTGAGACCAGCCTGGTCTACAAAGTGAGTTCAAGGCCAGCCTGAACTGCATAGCAAGATCATATCTCAAAAGGACAGAGGCACTTTCCCCGAAATTTGGGTGATAATGGTCCCATTAGGAATGGATCCATTGTAACATAAATTAGGATCTCAGTGTAACTATATGAGGCAAAGTCCTGTACATGGACTTAAAGTTGAAAGGCCATGCAGAACATAACTATTGGACCACCCAGCCTTCTAATAAACATAATAAAACCACTGCTCAGAAACATGCAAGCACTCTTTAATAGCCAACATCACCAGGTTAGGGAACCCATTTCTCTGATGTGTGGCTGTGCAGATAAAAGAAAAATCTAAGCCCAAGCCCTAAGCTTTGATTTTTTTTTTTTTTTACTCTCTTTTCTTTCAAATCCTCAGACTCAAGGACTTGGTTCATTTTGAGAGAAAAAGATAATCATTGAAAACAGAAGGAAGTTTGGTTTAGCTTCACAATGGTTCCTGCATTAAGCCTCACAAATGAAAGTCATATTAAACTGGATTTATTCATCCCTGACATCAAAGAAAGAACGCAGGAGAAAAACGTATTAAAACATGTAAAAAATAATCTTTCTAAAAAACCTGACATTTATAAATGTAACTCAAAGAAATACCTTAAAATTAATCTGTGGATTACAGCAGTTCAAAATATATGGGCGGACCACAAAAATAAAAATGGGGAAAACAAAACAAAACAAAAATGAAATGCATTGACATTCTGAAGTTGCTTTTCATTTAACAATAAATAATTTTCAAAGAACACAGGATTCTCTTAGTTATTAGCAATTCATTTTTTCACACGCTGCATTCAATTTTAATCATACACAATATATGAACAATCCTCTTTAGGATTACCTGCACAAAATTGCAAGAAAAAAAACCTTATAAGATTAGACGACAGTTTCAAAGCTGAATTACAAATGTGTATATCTGGCAACAGATAAAAATGAGAGGGAAAAGGGGAATGATTAAGTTTGCAATTTTCCCACAAGACCTTGAGATTTGTTTCAATTCTCATAAGCTGCTTCTAAAGGGTTATGAAGGAAAACAAATAACCTGATGATCTGATGAGAGGAAGGTTGTGGGAAATTATTTCCCTTAAAAGTTGGATAAGGTGTTGATTCACTCTAGCCTCAGTTTCTCATCAATGAAGTGGGAAATGACAATGTCTTTTTTCAGCTGTGATTAATGTGAGGGTTTTGTATGATCATGGAATGCAAGTCCTGTGTACAGTACTTAAAAACTTCCACAGAGTTATGTTAAGGGAGTCACTTAAAAATAGTCATTTTTCCTGACCTAGAACACAGCAAAAATTAACTTAAAGGTCTGTGAGAGAGATCACCAATAATTCTAATACAGTTTTCTAAACTTTGCTCTTTTTCTTTGAGTCTTTGATGTCTACAGTGCAGCCAGTAGTAAGTTCTGCTTGGAGTGTTTTAAGGTGGAAGACATCAATAAATAAAAAACATTTTATTGAGCACTTACCACGTGCCAGGTGCTTAATGCCATTAGATCGATCCTTCCAGCAGCCCTGTCAAACAGGTACTATTATCTGACTTAGTTTTCCAGTGACAAAATTGAGACTAAGAGAAGTTAAGAGGTTTTTCAAATGTCTGGAAGCAGCAGGTAGCTTCAGAAAATGAGCCCTGGGCCCACTGAGGGAACTGGGTTAATTGGTGAAAAATCAGAACTAATAAGATAACGGACAGGGAGGAGGGATTTCCTTTAAGGAATTGTGGGGGCTGGAAAATGCAAAATGTGCGGGACAGGCTGATGGTCCAGAAATTAACTGATGCCTCGCAGCTGCCTGTGTGAGGAATTCCTTTGGTAAGTCGGGGGGTGGGGGGCAGTCTTTTCTCTTAAGACGGTCAGCTGATAAGACAAGGCCCATTCACAAGAGGGAGGTCAACCTACTTCACTCAAGGTCTGATTGAGATGTTAATCACATCTTCAAAAGACTTTCGTAACATTTAGATTGGTGTTGGGCCCAGCAACTGAACACTCCAGCCTACATACTAAATTCACTGCCCTGGTGGTTAAGAGTACTATCTGATAGGTTTTTCCTCAGCATGGCAGAGAAACAAGGGCAGAAAAAGAAAAAAAGGAAAAAAACAAAAAGGTCTCTAGTGCAGGCATAGCTAGAGCTGCACTATAATGCAAGCTCCCTCGAGGAAGCAAAGAGACAGTGAGCTTTTATACAGTTTGACAGGGGGTGGAGTTTGAAGGGGCGGGCAGAGTGACTTGTTGACAGCTGATTGGGAGAGCGTTGGCGCACGCGCACGGAGCCGAAAGTTTGATTTGGGGCTTGGAAGAACGCGAGAGTCAGCATTGAAGGGAGGCGCTGTCTAGCGCCAAGTCGTACAGGAACCACGCTGAGTCTGGCTGTGCTTCACAGGGGTGGAACCCATCACTGCCCACCTCCTCTGGTTTGGGAAGCAATGAGATAGCGCTCCACAGGACCTGGTGCACCTGCGCTTATGCACTAAGGCACTTCCGTTACTATGGATGGAGCTCGCGCAGAAGGGAGCAGACCTTAGGGGTTAGCTATGTTATAAAGTGACGGAGACAGTAACCCGGGCCATTTGTCATCCTCTAAGCCCACGCTGTCTGACGCAACAGCCTGCAGGCAGATGTGACTACTGTCCACTTATATGTAGCTGCCGTGACTAGAATCTAAATACACATTTAAAAACAAAAGCAGGGTATATGTTTTAAGTATGAATGGAGCTGGGTCCTGTCATGTATGTGGTTACATGAGATAGACCACTGCACCGGTTGCACCTGTTGCATTTTACTTGTCTTCCAGTGGCCACTGGGTCACTGTAAACAGCACGTGTAGCTGGTGGCCTATATGTTAAAATTAGATATGCTATCAATAGACAGTGTTTAGGAAAGAAAAGGCAAACTACCCATTTGGAAAAGATCAGTGATCATTGCTATTTATTTTATTTTATTTTATTTTATTTATTTTTTTGCTTGGTCTTTTTGAAACAGGTCTTGCTATGCAGTTCAGGCTAGCCTTGAGCTCACTTCGTACCCCAGGCTGATCTCAAACTTGCAACCATCCTCCTCCCTCAGCCTCCCAAGTGCTAGGATTTCAGGCGTGCGCCACCATGCCTTGTGACGTTTGCTATTTAATTTTTTGACCAGATTAAAAAAAAATTTGCATCCAGGATAGATTAGAAAAAAGTATATATATAAAGATATAAAATTCTGAAAATCAGTAAGAAAAGAAAAAAGTGTACAACTCAAAAGAAAAGTAAGTGAATGACTGGTCAACAAGTGCTGGTATGGGGTCACAGCAGATGATGATAGGAGCTAGGAGTAATGTATTGTACATTTTAAATACCTAGATGCTGGGCACGGTGCATATGCCTATAATCCCTACACTAGGGAGGCTGAGGCAGGAGGATCACTGCAGGTTCAAGTTCAGCCTGGGCTACACAGTTCAAGGCCAGCCTGAACTGCATAATGAGACCCTATCTCAAAAAACAAACAAACAAACAGAAAACTAGAAATTTGAATGCTCTCATCACAAGAAATTGCTAATGTATAAGGTGATAAGATGTTAATCATCCCGATTTAAGCCTTCCATATGTGCAAAGATAAAATCATTGCATTGCACCCCATGAATATATACAATTATTACGTGCCACCCAAAAGATGACCGTTTTTAAAATGTGGAAGATTTGAGGAGGCATTTTAGAGAAGAAGATGTCCAAATGGCCCGTAAACACATGAAGTGCAAATTAAAACATAACAACTGAAATGAAGGTGAGAGAAATTCCAAACGTTAACACAAGTCTGGGACAACTAAGATTCTCACCTTCTGCGATGGGGTAAAAACTGTACAACCGTCTTAGAGGATTCTTTTTTTATTTTTTTTTTCTTCTACCAAGATCAAGCATGCTTCCTTCCACACCTCCCCATCTAAAAAGCAATAAAAGTGATCTTTAACTTGAAAGGCCAACATTTTGAAATGTATCAGATAAGAGGGTCCTTGTCACACTGCAAAACACCGGCAGCAGTTAACTGAGTTGCAGGGAGATTGGGGTCAGGACTGCACACAGAGCCAGCCTCAGATCTGACAAACTACAGCACCTGTCTCTTTTCCAGGAGATACCACGGGCTGCTCGCAAACTGCAGGGCGTTCTCTGAGTCCCCGAATTTGGAGGTGGGGAGCGGAGGACGGAACCCTGCGGGGGCCTTGGTGAAAGCAGCTGGAAGTCTATGCGGGGGCTGGGGGTTGCTTTTACAGAAAACCATAAAGCAATCGTCTTTGGAAAAAGTGAGTCTGTAACAAATTCTCCTGCAGAATTAGTCTAGACCTCAAAAACCCGGAAATGCGCAAACTTCGCTCAGGCGTTTTGCTGTCACCCTCTGCTGTTCACCTAAAAGGTAAGAGCTATTCCTGTCGGGCGTCTTTTTTTGAAGTTTCTGGGTGACTCCTTCATTTCCTGGGGAAATGAATAGGCAACTGTTGCTCACATCATGTGCAGAGCCCCACGACCAGTTCCTGTCGCCTGCCTTCCAAATCAGCTTTTTCTTCTTCCCCCCAGTCCTGGACCCTGACAATTTTATGCTGCTTTTTTTTTTTCTAAAAGGTTTATTGGTTGACATTCTACGTTGAACTTCATGATCCATTTTGAGTTTGTTCTTACGTAAATATGAGACTGAAGTTTTAAGTTTCACAGTTCATGCCTTTTTTCTTTTTTGCCCATGGAAGTCCTAATTTTCCAGCACTGTGTCCTGAAAAAGCTCTCTCTTCTTTTCTACTGATTTGTTTTCTAGTTTCCTCAACAGTCGGTTAAGTGTATTTGTGTGATCTGCTTTTGTGTTCTCTACTCTGTTACACTGGCCGCTGTCTCTCTTCTAATACCACATAGTCCTGATAAAGGAGTGTTGAGGTCCAGTATATGATTTTCCCCACTTTTTTCTTCTTAGTCGAAATTGTATTAGTGTCCTAGTTTCTTTGTCTTGCCATATAATTCTTACAATAATCTTATCCATATCTATAAAAATTGGGGGAGATTTTAATAGAATTGTATTAGGCATGCATACTAATTTGGGACTATTACTGACATTATTAGGTCGAATCTTGCAATTCATGAAAATATATTTTTCCATTTGTTTAGTTTTTTTTAATTTCTTTCCTCAGCATTCTGTAGTTTTCAAGATACAAATCCTCCACATTTTCTTAGATTTATATCTAAGCATTTTGTATTTTTAGCAATTAAAAATGGCGTCCTAGTTTTTATTTCAGTGTCCACATGTTCATTACTGATTACAGGAAAACAACTGATTTTTGTATTTTTTTCTTGTCTCTTATTCTTTGCCTTGCCAAATTCATGTATTAGGTCTATGAATTGTTTTGTTTTCTCTAGATCCCTTGAGATTCTTCCATGTAGATGATCATAGCAACTGCAAAAGAGTTTTTCTTTCTTTCCAATGCATGTTTCTTTTATTTCCTTTTCATGCCTTATCGGTGGCTAGAAGTGCCAGAATTCTGTTCACTGATAGTAGTGACAGTGGACAGCCAGGCCACGCTCTGACCTTCGGGATAAAACAGTCACTCCTTCCCCACCAAGTATTGTATTAGCTATAGGTTTCTGTCAGTGCTGTTTTTCAATTAAATACATTTCCCTCTATTCCTATTTACCTGAGTTTTTTCACGTCATGAATGAATGTTGACTCTCATCAGATCTTTTTCTGTGTTGGTTGATATGATCATGTGATTTTCTGCTTTAACCCATTACAGTGTCAGAGATATGTACACCTAGAATAAACCCTCTTGGTCAGAGCATAGAATTCTTTTCATACATGGCAGAATTCTACTTCATAATATTTTGTTAAGGATTTGTGTGTCTATATTCATGAGGCGTGCTGGTCTATCACTGCGTTTGTGTGTGTGTGTACTTTATTCATCTGGTTTTTGTATTAGAGTAATATTAGGTTCATAAAATGAATCGAGAAGTCTTTCCTCTCCTTTTACCTTCTGGAAAAGATTGCACAGCATTAGTATTAATCTTCTTCAAATATTTGGTCAAATTCTCCAGTGAAATCATCCAGGAGAGATTTCCTTTTTTGGAGATTTAAAATTGCAAATTCAATCTCCTTAATAGTTATGGGGCTATTCAAGTGATCTATGTCGTATTGTAGTAGAGTTGTCCACAGTGCTCTTGTAATCTTTTGTGTGCTGGAGAACTTACAGGGATATTCTCTGTTTCATTCCTACAATTGGTAATTCATTTCTCCTCCTTTTCGGTAGTTTTATAGAAGGCTTTATTTATTTATTTAGGACTGGAGATTGAACCTAGGGCCTTTGCACTGGCTATGGCATCCTTTTTTTCAATTTTTTATTTTGTCTCAGAGTGTGACTAACTTGCCCAGGCTGGACTTGAACTGCCCCGGCCTTTCAGAGTGCTGAGATTAGAAGTATGCTCCACCATACCCCCACCCCTCGCTTTTTTTAAGCTTTTTGAAGCACTAGCTTTTTCAGTTGCCTTTTTTGATTTTTCCTCTGCTTTCTATTTCACTACTGTTGCTCTTTATAATTACTTCTTCTGCTCCTTGTCATGGGTTTATCTTTTTCTGCTTTTTCTCGGTTCTTAGGATGAGACCTAAGGTTACTGATAGGAGTTTTTTTTCTTTTTCCTAATGCATGCATTCAGTTCTATTAATTTCTTTCAACTCTGTGTTCATTTTCATTTTCTTTTCATTCAGTGTACTCTTCTGCTTTGCTCATGGTTTCCTCTTTGATCTATGGAACATTTAGAGGTGTGTTGCTTCATTACCAAGTACTGGAAAATTTGCTGTCATCTTTCAGCAACTGATCTCCAGTTTGATTCCATCTTGGTTGGTACATGCACTTTGCATGATTTTAATTCTGTCAGATTCACTGAGCTTTGTTTTATACCTCAGGATATGGTCTGTTTTTGTGTATGTCCCATGGATACCAAAAAAGAACATACATTCTGATGTGCAGTGGAGCAGTCTAGGAATGCTGAATGGATTCTGTTGATTGATAGTGTAAAATTCTTTTACTCCTTGCTAATTTCCTATCTACTTGTCCTACCAATTGTTGAAGGAAGGTTTGCATTTATCTCTTTTTTCTTCATATATTTGCTTCATATGTTTGAACTGTGTTGTTTGGTTCATATATTTGAGCTGTGTTGTTTGGTTCATATATTTGAGCTGTGTTGTTTGGTACATACATAGGTAGGATTGCTAATACTTCTTGGCCAACTGACTCTTTTATCATGGCCTTGTCTATCTCTGGTAATTGTCTTTGCCCTGAAATTTACTTGATCTGATGTGAATATAGACACTCTTGCTTTGATTGTTTACATGATATATCTTTTTCTGTCCTTTTACTTTCAACCTGCCTGTATTGATCTATTTGAAAAAAGTTTTTACAGATACCATGTAGTTAGTTCACATTTTGGATCCACTTTGTCAATCTCTTTTAACCTTTTACATCTATTGTAATTGATGATATTTTAGGCTTAAGACTGCCATGTTGTATTTATTCTTTTTCATTTTTGGTGTCTGTTTGTTTGCCTATCTGTGACATATGTGAATTATTTTGTGTTCCATTTCGTCTTAAGAGTGCCCCATATACCTTTTCCAGTGGTTGCTGTAGGCATTTCATTTTATATTTACATAATATCAAACTCTACTGTTATCATCATTTTTATCAATTTCAGTGAGAAGATCTTACTACCCTTTATGGCCCTTTGCTTTCTGCCATTTATACTATATTTGTTGTGAACATGTCCTCTACAAACATTTAGATACACATGAGCAGGCAGGGGGTGCAGTGCTTTTGTTTGTTTTACGTGTGACCTTTGGCTGGAATACAGCAGTTATTGTTGTAAAGTTTTTTTGCTAGTTACCCCTTTTCTGGTTCCTTAACTAGAGGATGTAGGCCGTGTGTGCATGTGAGAGAGAAAGAGCACGCGTGCACACATGCACGTCTGTGTTTCTGGGTGGGTCATGGAGAGGTGTGACATTGGGGTTTATACCTGGTCCCTCATCCTTTCCCCTCTGGTGCTGTTCCCTTGCTTGGCTTCCTGGCCGCCATGAATTAAGCATCTTTCCTCTGCCAGGCCCTTTGGCCATGATGTTCCTGCCTTGGAGCCAGCCAACCATGGATGAAATTCCCAGAAACTGGGACCAAAGTTAAATCCCCACTTCTTTAAATTGTGGGTGTCAAGTGTTGTATCCAGCAATGAGAAAGACAACTAGCTCAGTGTGGGCACATGCCTCTGTGTGTGTGTGTCTACAATCTTAGCATTTTGGGGTCACTGGCTTCTTCAGATCCAAGTCTGGAATATATGAGGCTGGAAGAAAACCCTGGAAACTTGCAGGTATGGGGTTCCTTGTGTTTTCAACTTCCTAGTCATTCCGTCTTCTTTCCACCTTTGAATCTTATGTTTGTTTTATATATAATTTCCAGGTCTTTTAGTGGTACTTTATGGAGGAAGAGGAGAAAGTACACTTATTCTATATTCCTCGAACAGGATTCTTGATGGATTGTAGGAGGGGGGACAGCTGTAGAATTCAGAGCCCTGACCAGGCTGAGCACCTGCTCTACGACTCAGTTACATCTCCAAGCCCTCCCACTTTAAAAACCTGGCCTTCAGGTCCCCTTTCACAAAAGACATTTCCCTCTGAAATATGATCAGCATCATAATACCTCTCAAAAGAAATAGAAAACAAGTATGAGAAAGTGACAAGATGTTTAACAAGTTTAGACCGTCCCAATCTCTCTGCCAGATACTGTACTGGGGCAAAAGCTAGTGCAGCATGCTGGAAATGACAAGAAACAAGAAAATGCAGACACTGCTGACCTTACCACTGCCCGTATGGACTTCAGAGGCATGGCGGCTCTGTGACAGGTAAGGATTTCACCTCTGGAGGTGCGGCTCTCTCAGTCCACTGCATCCCCCTGCCTGTCTGTACCAACCATTCTCCAAGTTTACAATGCAGCTGAAGTGCCAGGGGAAGCTTATTTAAGTACAGTCAGTGTCCTTCAATCTGTAGGTCCCAGGTGGGCCAAGAAATTGCTTAGCCACTTGGTTTTGGGAATGCTTAGCTATGTACTGGCCAGCACCAGACCCCACTGAGGTGTGTAAAATTACAATAATGGAGAGTCTGTGTTGAGAGAGAAGTTATTAGATTTCCAGTAAGGAGAAAACATCTTAGAAGCAGGATGGTATTGGGCATGATGCATACCTGTAATCTCAGCAATCTAGGAGGCTGAGGCAGGAGGATCATCAATTCAATTCCAGTGTGGCAACATAGTGACTTAGCAAGACCCTCTGTCTGTCTGTCTGTCTGTCTGTCTGTCTCTCTCTCTCTCTCACATACACACACACACACACAGTCTTGGATGTAACTCACTGCAAAGGCCCCGAGTTCAGTCCTTAGTACATAACAAGGGCATAAATTAAGGTACAGTAGGGTAATTATAGATGTAAAAACTGAGAGCTGGGCAGGGGTACCAGGGCCAGTGGGCAGCATTGGCTCACCTCTCTCTGGTCACTCACGTGATATGGTCTTGACCATTCTCTCCCATCCCCTACTATAAAAGAAGACTATTGCCTGTTTCCCTGGCTTTCAGTACTTTGAAGGTTACTGAGAGTCCTACATGGTTAGAATCTGCTTGTTCTTTGTCTTTGCCCCAGTTCTACCAACTCTGCACAAGTTTTCTGCTACTTCCAACCCCTTAAAACTAATCTTCTTTCAATGGTCCTATCTCCCTTTTCCAGGTAGAAGATAATACACAAGATAGGAAGTAGCTCAACTTCCAGCACTGAACCTCCACCCACAGCTGCGCTGGCCATTCTGTGTGAATCAAAAAGAAGCAGCCTTCCCTTGAGGCCCTTTCCAGTCATCTTCCAGGAGATCCTTGAGGTTGCTATTCAAACTCAGGATGCACCGAAGTCAAACTTAGGGTGCACTGTCTGGACTTGTAAAATGCACAACTTGTGTAATAGCACAGATCTGAAACCTCCCCTTTCCAGGTACTGCCTGGAATGAGTCCCTCTTTCTGTGCTCTGCATTCACCCCACTAACCTTGCTTCTTAAAGTCATTCCAGTAGACCACTTAGACTTAGGTCAATTTGGCCACAAACTGATCAACAGAAAATCTCCTGGCCTCCTTCCCACCAATATTTAAACAAGCCTGTGCCTCTCCACTCTCCACTCTTTAAACATCAGCACCATATGACAATGTCTCTGTCAAAAGCAAGAGCTCACATGTATGATGGTGACCAGAAGCAGATTCTGATTTCATTTACTGCTTTTCTTAATGGCATCTTTCTTTGTTACTTTTTTCTCATCATGAGACAAAATACCTGATACCCAAAGTGGAGCAAGGAAAGGTTTATTTAGCTTACAGTTTTTGGAGGTTTCAGTCTATACTCAGCTGGCTCCAAGGCAGGGTGCATGGTTGAGGGGCAGCCATTCTTGGTGGCCACAAATGAGTGGCCAGGGCAAAAGAGAGAAACAGCCTCCTTTCTGCTGGTACATTGTATGCTGGCTCCACCCCTGGGCAAGTGCAGCACTCACACCACCAATCTCAGCGCTAGACAATGAACCAATCACAAATGCTAGATTCAGCCGCCTCCATGATTGCATGAGGCTTGGGGGGCCATCCAAACACAAGCCAAAACAGTGTTGTTTTCTCTTATACTCGATTTAACCTTGTGCTTTGCTCATCATGGCCTCTAAGCAGAAAAATTATACCCCTAATATTGCCAGTTAGAGGTCATGCTGAGTAACTGACTTGAAAAGAAATTGAGTAAGAGCTACACAGTTGGGGAATCAGTGATGATGACTGCTCACTGCTCACTGTGCTTCGTTAGAGTGCAACCCTGCAAATGATCAACAAAGTGACAGAAACTGTTAAAGGATCTACTTGAAGACAATGGGACTAACAAAAATTCAAGAAGGGCCTCTCAGATACGCGAAACTTCTAATGATCTGGTTTGAAGATCTGAAACATAAGCACATCTTGTTGAGTAGCACAATGATCACAGCCAAAGCTGGAAGTTAATTTGAAACGTTGAAAGAAAAAGTTGGACTCAACTGTGACACTGAATTTACTGCTAGCTCTGGGTGGTTTAAATGATTCAAGAATTGTTACTCATTGTCTAATGTCCAAGGGAATGGTTATGTGCTGCTAGTGCTGAAGAATTCGTGGAAACTCTAGATAAACAGATTGTAGAGGGAAATTACTTGCCAAGACAGATCTTCAGTACCATCTAGGATTTTGTAAGCACACCCTGAGATGCTTGCACATTTCTCAGAGTGCGTCCTTGCTAGGAAGCAAAATGTCATTGCAATTTAAGAAAATATTCACATCTTCCTTCCACTGTCACTCTCATCCCTTCACAGACAGCCTCTTGGAAGACTTTTGTGTGCTCAGTCCTGTCTATTTTCTCACCATCACCCTCCCTTATTCCTCAGCACACTCCAAGCTGGCCTCCTCCCAGTACCCCAATGAACCTGCTCTAGCTGATGCCAATGTTTATTAAGCAAGACATTTCTCAGTCTTCATCTCACTGTTTTCCTAGTAAAATGGATGCAGGTGACTAGCATTTCTTGAAACTCTTTCCTTGCTTCCCACAACTCCATTTCTCCCAGTGCTGCCAGCTCCTCTTTTTCCTTTCCTTTTCACCCTCCCAGCTGTCAGTCCGGAACCTTGACAATCATCCCAATTCTGCATATTTCACACATTCACTCCATCACCTCCCAGCTCTCTCTCCACCTCTCCCTTTCCTATTCTCCACTGTGGCTGTAGTTCAAGTAGCCAAGCCTCCCTAGATGCCACTGACCAGCTGGGTTCACGTGCTTTGTGCACAGTGGTCTCCAGACCCGGTGCCTGGAACTTTCTGCTCCCACCGTGTGGCTAATCCTTTGCTGACCACTACTAGGAAACTTGAGCATTGGTCCATCTTGTTCACTGGGCACAATGAAACCCACAGTGAATACTCAGTGAACAGCAAGAGGAAAACCGAAGGGAAGGAAAATGCGGGAAGAGACGTGCAGATGAGGAGAGAGTTGGCCCACCTCTTCCAGAAAAGGCAGGGACTCAGAGCCTGAGAGTTAAAAAAAAGAAAGAAAAAAGAAAAAAAAAAATTCCACACCCACTACACACAGCATGGCGGTAATCTCCACCCAAGCCAGACTTTGTTTCCAGTTGTGAGTGACATCATTTTCTCTCTATTTGCATGGAGCCCATAAGACCCTGTTCTCAGCTCCTTTCACCCCTTTCTGCTTTCTTTCTTTTCTTACCTAGTCTGGCGTATAGTCTGACCAGTGGCCTCAAGGCTCTGTGGCCAGGGGCTTGAAGAACTTGGGGGCAGAGGAAGGACTGTCCTGTCCTATAAGAGGGAATGATTGGGGTAACAGACAAGAAAGAGGGATGAGGGGGCACAAGTCCACTAAACTTACAATGGAAACTTGTCCTGGTTCATTGTTGGGCTGATGGCAAGTGTGGATACAGTGTACGTGTGCAGAGGCAATGTTGTGTAGTATGGCCCAGACTTCATGGCCATAAAATGTGTGTGCACAGAGGGCCTTGGCTGCCCAGATACTGTTTTCTTTCCCTTTTAGGTTTATCCATTAAGCTAGCCCCAGCCCCTCCTTACCCCTATTTTCCAGTCTACTTTCCCGCTGTTTCTGAGGCTGCGTCTAGCACGAAGAATCTTTACTGGATAGTTTTTGTTTGACAGCAGGCAGAATTCTCTCTTCTCACCCTTTTATTGCAATGGCAAAATCCAAGTACAAATACCATGGTAAAAGAGGGTGGAGAAAGCTCCAGGAGATCAGAGTCCTTGACCTTTCGTTTGAAAATGAAGATCTCTTTTTAAGTTTCTTGAAGGAACTTAAGGATATTGTCATTCATGTAAGTGCTGCAGAACTTGAAAGTAATAGAAATTGTTCCATCGTTGATAGAAAAAAATGGTTACCTAATGAATATCTCCTGACTCGCAGACCTGATGAGCAAAGCCATGATCTCCCTCACCTTGAAAGTGGACCAGGTTGCAAATATGCCCTTCCTCCATGCAGCCCCCACATTCAGTTTTCCTTAGTTATTCTGCATGGTTTCTAAGCTGATGTTTTCTTTCCTTTTTGGAAGAGTGCAGCAGAAGTTCCCTGGCTGCTGAGAAGTTTGTGGAACCTTCTTATTTGATATAACTTTCACAACTGCTTGTATTATAGTGACAGGTAAGGTGTGAAAACATTCCCCAAGTGCACTCTTTACCTCCCTGGCACGCTGCCACTTGCCTGCTGAAGTCAAGAGGAACAGGCTTGAACAGTTAGTGAGTATAATATAGCAAAGAATTTCACTTGATAACAGGAACATAGCTTTTGTGTTAATAAAATGCTTTGAACATTAATCCGTGGTTTTCAGTAATTAGCATATAAATTTTAGTTTTCAACTGGTTCATAACAAACAGACTAATTACACAGCCTACTCAAGCCATTTATCTAAATGAAAAATTCTGGTAAATTGTATTTGTAGGTCATTGATCAAAACTAATGGGAAAATGAGATTAAGATAAAAATCATGGGATTAAATTTTTAATTAGTTTGCCACCTTAACAATTGTGTGGTGTGACACAGTGATTGATTGGCTATTACACCTGCCTGGGAAGATGTGGCTCTGGCACCAAACCTCTGAACATAAGAGTGTTTTACAAAAGACTGAATGTTTTATTCAGTTATCCATCTCTTTATTCCTGCTTAGCAAGCAGTTGAAAAGGAAGGTAAAGCCTGGGATCTCATAGACTCATAGTTCTTTGTCTAGGGATCCAGATAAAGTATGAGGTAGGGACTTCAGACTGCTCATTAATAAGCAACTCAAACTTAACTTGTCAAAAGCAGAACTATTTCCTTCCTGTCCCCAACATTCTTCTCCCAGAGCTTTTTATGTCTCCTACGGTTACCATCTCACATCAATGCCCTTGATGTAAAAATTCAGGAGCAAGCCGGGCGTGGTGGCGCACGCCTTTAATCTCAGCACTCGGGAGGCTGAGGTAGGCGGAGCGTTGTGAGTTCGAAGCCGGCTTGGGCTACAACGCGGTGCAAGGCTGACCTGAGCTACACAGTGCGACCCTGCCTCAAAAAACCAGGGCCGGGAGTTTGGCTCAGTGGCTTAAGCGCCTGCCCTGGCAGGCGCAAGACTGTGAGTTCAATCCCCGGTGCCGCAAAAAAAAAAAAAAAAAAAAAAAAAAAAAAATTCAGGGGCAGTTGTGATTCCTTTTTTTTTTTTTTCTCATTCCCTACAGTTCAGCCCTTAACCCATTCTATCAGCTTTTCTTCCGAAACATGCCTGAAACCCACTCAGTCTTCTCATCTTTACCACCCTAATCCAGGCACCATCATCCTGGAACCCCGTTATCTGCCACATTCTCTTAATTTAGTATCCCTGCTTCTAAGCTGGTAACCTACTGTCTTGGTTGCTTTTCCCTCGTTGCTGAGACAAAACACCTGACACCCAAAATTAGAGAAGGAAAGGTTTATTTAGCTTACAGTTTTTGGAGGTTTTAGTCCACAATCAGCTGGCTCCAAGGCAGGGTGGCATGGCACAGGAACAACACTTCAAGGCAGCAATCTAACAAAAGCAGCCAGAGTAAAACAGGGCAAGACCAAGTGTCTTCTCCTCCCTTATATAGTACACAGGACACCCCGCCCCCCAGGGTGGGTGTAGCTTCACAAACATCCTTGCCTTCCTTTGCACAGGATGAGGATGTTTACCAAGTAAGATCCCTGGCTCCCTGCTGAGTCTCTCAGCTAAACTTTTGACTTTCTCAAATTGACACAATGGCCAGGTAACTGCTTGTGCTCTACACCCCAGGATGGAGAGCTGCTGAGTTACTTAACTAAGCTTCTAGACTTCTCAAGTTGACACAATGTATAAACCCTAACACCTACTTCCAACATCCTAGTCCATTCACTACTCAGCAGCTACCAAAATATTTAAAATGTGAGTTAGATTTGATCACTCCATTATCCAGAACTAGCTAGTGTCTTCCCGCACTAATGAGCATGTCCTACAAGGTCCTGATCATTAAACTTGATCTGGGGTTACTTTTTGCCTGTCCCCTGCTATGACTTGGATACTACCTTTCTCTCCTCCATCTGCTGAGTGACCTTGCCCTAGGGCCCTTGCACCAGCTAAGCCCTTTGCCTCTTCCTCAGGTATTTGTAGAGCTGACCCTCTCCTAGTTTAGGCCTAAGCTTAAATCTTACTCCTTAAAATAAGCTCTTCATTGATCAGCCTTGTTACTCCCCATCGCATTGTCCTGATTCACCTGAACTACAACACACATCACTGCATTTTCTTTTTTCTGTTTATGTTATAATTTATTTTTTTTATTAGCACATGTTTGGAGTGCATGCTGTTTTCAATCCTCTTGGGGAATGGGTATATGTGCATAATACAGCTTTTTTTTTTAAATCCCTCTCCCCTTTCTCTCTCCTCTAAATTCCCTTCTCCATTTTTGCTTTATAGCAATACATGGATACCAGTTTACAGCAGCACAATTGGTAAAAGCTAAATTCTGGAAGCAGCCTGTATATCCATCACCAGATGATTGGTTAAAGTCTATACTTAATGGAATAGTATTTGGCTTTAAAGAAGGACCAATTCGAGACATTTTTAGGAAAATGAATGTGCCTAGAAAACATAATGTTAAGTGAAATAAGTCAGACACACAAATTTAAATACCATATAGTATCTCTCATTTGAGTAAAGCAAAGTGCAAACAAAAAGTACAGTAAGGGATGAACAGGAGACAAGAGGAATGATCTCTTCCAAATGAAAAGGAGTCCAAGAGTAAGTAGATGAGAAGAAAGGTCGACAGGGAGGGGAAATAGGTAGAATAAAGATATGCCGCGTGCAGGAACCTAATAACTCCAGTCAATGTAAACATTATATATTATAAACATGAGATGAATCATTGCATTTTTTTGTATCTTTCTTCCTGGGTTTATTGACTGCCTCC
This sequence comes from Dasyprocta punctata, assembly GCA_004363535.1. Classification (NCBI taxonomy): domain Eukaryota; kingdom Metazoa; phylum Chordata; class Mammalia; order Rodentia; family Dasyproctidae; genus Dasyprocta; species Dasyprocta punctata. The sequence continues at coordinate 14,418 of RJWM01014128.1, read as the reverse complement.
TCCCCATCCCTATATATAAGCTCCATGGAAGTAAAGATCTTGTCTATCTCATGTGCTGCTGTGCTAGGAGGGCACCACGCAGTCTCCGATGCGTGCATGAGTGAATGTATGAATACATTAGTGAATGGAGTCTATTGGTCCCAGTGCGATTACCATCTCATCTCAGATCCTCAGAACAAAGAGCCTGGAAAAGGTCATAGGAGCAAATGTTACCTGCAGTAGACTCTGAAGCATACGATGTGGACAAGAACACAGTGGGAAGAGGTAAGAGAAGCATTTAAGATGGGAGGGCAGGGGGGCAGTGAAGGAAAATGTGGGCGATATGGAACAAACCTAAGATACGATCTCTCTCTCTCTCTCTCTCTCTCTCTCTCTCTCTCTCTCTCTCTCTCGTAGCTCCTGCTCTCTCTCCAGAATGCAGAGTGGCATCTCTCAGCATTGGCCATGAACCCGAAGGGCTTCAGTGTGGTGCAAAGACCCAGGTGCCCATGCGTTACGTTAAAGACCCCAAGGGAGTCTTACTTAGGACGTCACCCTGCAGCTGGAGAAAGCAGAGCGACTCCTGCGCTGGCTCCACCCAGAGGAAGCCTGAGCCCCTGTGTGCTCAGCCCCCTTTCCCTCAAATACAAACTGAAGGGTATCAGTTTCTTACCTGGCAATATGGCACAAGGATGAAAAAAAAAAAAAAAAAGAAAGGGAAAGAAAGAAAGGAAGGAAGGAAGAAAAAAGAAAAAGAAAAAGAAAAAGTTCTACAGTTGAGGAGCTCTGGGATAACCCAACATTCTCTATGGAACAAAAGGCTATGAGTCCAATAGCTCACAGCTTTTATTGGCACCAAACAGGGAGGTGGGTGGGGATCAGGCAGAATACAAAGGAAGAGAAACTTTACAGGCATTGACTGTTAGGAGAAACTGAGCTCTTTCACACCAGGCACAGAGGCCCTTCAACAATACATAGCTTGGTGTCTGCAGGGCTGACACCTTTACTGCCAGGAAAGTATAATTCTTGTTTGAGTCCCATGGCCTCAGCCGAGATGTGTCATGTCATAGCCCTGGAATCTCACAGGCTCTTCCTCGAACCTCTCTTCCAGCAGGGGGCAATTCTGGCCCACTTTGCTACCCTGAGACTTTGCAGTGCCTTGGCCTGACTTGATCACAGTCTTTTGGCCAATTAAGGGAACATCTGTTTCACTATAGCCAGCTCGGCATATCTCAGTGAATAGGGTTGAAATAAAGGTCAAGTAAGGATCAAGGCAAGGGGCTTTGCTTCTCTGGAGAGCACAGCTTGGTGGTCTCCCACACTTGTGTGACCTTAAAATGCAAATGTCACTAAAATTGAGCATGTTGGGTCCCTTCCTACCCCATAGGGTTCCATAGAGAACGTAAAGTAAGCAAAGAGCCTACTTTTTAGAAAATCCCAAAACCCAGGCTAGCCCCGACCCCTAATTTGGCAATTCCATTGATATTGAGATCAATGATATTTATATTGATAACCAATGACAATTTCAGGTGCAGATTCTGCTGCTGTGAAAGTAATCAAGGGGCTCAGACTTATTCTTTCACTCGAGGTTGAGTTGGAGAGTATAAGGATGAGGCAAAGAACATCCCATTGATGCTCAGGTTTCAAAAAAATGGAAAGGAAAAAAAGGGGAGCTTGGACTTCAATCTTTTCAGTCAGCTTCCTGAGATTAGCTCTTCCTCCACACACCCTTTGGTTGGACCTCCTGTCAATCTTTCTCGCCAGGGAGGCTACCCTTGGCATTTTTAATGAACTGCAAACTTTACTGAGATCTGCTTTGGGGTCTTGAATTGTATTTAGTTTCATGTCACCTCTAATCTGTGACAGTTCCTGATTATGTCCATGTCTTTCACAATCTCAACACATTTTTGTTTTTGTTTCTTTTCCTCAAGTACTGGGGTTTTCACCCAAGCTGATCTCCAGCCCTTTCTGTATTTTGTATATTTTGTTTTGAGACAGGCTGTTGCTAAGTCACTAACTTGCCCAGGCTGGGCTCCTTCAACTTGAGATCATCTTGCCTCAGCCCCTCAGAGTGCTAGGATCACAGGACCTAATCATTGGAGGGAAGCGCTGGTCAGTTATGTTGTAGACTGTCCCCCAGTTTGGAGCCTTCCGATCTTTTCCCATGATTAGAAGGGGTTTAAAAGCTTCTGCAGGAAGAGCACAGAGATGAAGCAGATTACTCAGTGAAGCAAATCAGGGTCACATGAGGTCATCATGGTGTGATACTGGTGACATTAACTTGATTACTCAGTTAAGACGGCGGCTGTCTGTTTTACCCACTGTATAGTAAAGACTCTATTTTTATTAACATATATTCGAGAACAGATGCTGTGAGGTTCCCTTGGCACCAGATATAAGCAGACTTACCTTGTATCTGTCCACTGGGATGGAGGTGGCCGTGGGTCATGTGATTTGTCCACACTGCACATTCCAAGCGTGGGTCAGATCTTGCTAGGATTGCACTGCACAAAGCACTGGAACTGATGCTTGCCACTCTGAGAAACACTGGGGCCACATGGTGATACCCAGAAAAGAAAATGTGATGTTATCACAGGTAGTTATCAGGGATGCATGTATGTTAATCAAATTTAGTTCCATGTTCGCCGGGCATGGTGGCACACGCCTTTAATCCCAGCACTTGGGAGGCTGAGGTAGGAGGAGTGTTGTGAGTTCGAGGCTGGCTTGGGCTACAACGCGAGTGCAAGACCAACCTAAGCTACACAGTGTGACCCTGCCTCAAAAAACTAGGGCTGGGAGTTTGGCTTAGTGCCTTAAGCACCTGCCCTGGCAGGTGCGAGGTTGTGAGTTCAAACCTTGGTGCCGCAAAAAAACAAAACAAAACAAAACAAAACAAAACAAAAAAAAATTAGTTCCATGTTCATTAAGAGTGGGTAACATTTCTCCAAGGCATGCAGTGTGCCAGGCTCTGGACTAGGCTCTGCACAACACCTAACTTATTCTCCTATTATATGCCCAACCCTGAGACCAGTGCTAATGCCACACAGGCATAAGACGGAGGTTTAAAATGCTCATAATATCATAGCCCAGAGGGCTTTGGAAGAGGCACAGAGACCCTGGCAAAGAACCTTTCCTCTTAGTGACAATTATTTGTGGCTGAGAATCCCTGAGCTGCGTCTTTTCAGGCATCTAGCAAGTCAGAGTAGATCCGCCTGGTTGCCTCGCTACAGAAAGTTGAGCAGGGACAGAAATTCTGACGACTGGGCTGCCTGTCCGCTGCTGGCTGCTACGTGTCTCCACCACCCTGTGTGCACGGTTACTATCCCTACTGAGCTCCGAGGAAACCAAGGCACAGAATCCCCAGATTGTAAAAGGCCATACAGGACTCAGAATCCAGATCTGATCGCCTTCTGATTCCAAAGCCTGTGCCCAGGAGCCAGCACGCTATACCAGTGACCCTCAGCCCTTCTAGCACCAGGGAAAGGTTCCATGGAAGACCACTGGTCGGTGCACTGGGGTGGGGTGGGGTGGGATGTAGTGTGTGTGGTTTCAGGATGATTTAAAGGAGCTTGAATTTAACTCTTACGCATGCGCAGTTCATAGTAGGGCCCACACTGCTATGAGAATGTAACACGGAAGCTGATCAGACAGGAAGCAGAGCTGGGATTTGAGCGTCAGGAGCGGCTGTGAACACAAATGAAGCTTCGCTTGACCATTGCTCACCTCCTGTTGTGCAGCCTGGTTCCTAACAGGTCATGAACTGGTTCTTGTTTGTGGTCCGGGGGTTGGAAATCCCTGCTATATGACATGCCAGTGCCCCCACTGCTGATAGGACCATGCATTTACAACTTCTTTTCGGCAGGAAGGAGGACAGGGCCTGACCCACCATGATTGCAGTTCATCAGTACTAGGTTTTTTTTGTTTTTGTTTTGTTTTTTTGCCTTAGCTGGAGGGTCCCTGAGCACCTTCTGCTCCTCCCCTCCACAGTCAATCCATATCAACAGAAGGAAGCTGGAAAGCGATGATTCTGAATCGCTTGTGACACATCAACTGCTACAGTGCAAACAAGCTTGCTTCCCCGGGAGCCGCAGCAGACGGCAAGTGAGGTCTCCGTGCCCGCGGCTCCTGATGAGAGGGCTCAGTGCCTCACGGAGTCAGTGCTTTAATAAATAGCACTGGACATGGCTGCTAATGGTGTGTGGCCTTCCTGTCTCGGAGCATTTGCCGAGCTGTCTGGTGAAGGCCAAGACCGACAAGGTCCTTCATTCTCCTGCCTCTTCCATTTTGATAACTCCCTAGAGCCTCTCCAGTCGTTGTCCTTGCTGTTCATTACTGGTTTTGCTAAAGGGAAAGCAAGGCAGGGGAGCTGCTCTGAGTGGTCAGAAAAGAAAAGGAAACTGGTGGTCAGCAGGGTTAGAATGGGGAGCCCCTTTGGCCGTCTTGTTTATGAGAAGTGACTCATTTGGCCTCTGCCATAGATGAGTGAGGTTCACTGAATTATCTTGAGCCTGCTGCTATTGTTCTGGGACAGCCCATAAGAAAGAATGACACAAAGATGAGCTATTGTCACAGTGTTGTCCCTGTTGTCAAAGAGAAGAGAGCATAAGGAATTGGAGGTTGTTCTTGGTTTTCGAATCTTAGCTTAGATCTCCCAGACCAGCTGCAGAAGCAAGGATTGAAGTGTGAGTAATTTATTTGGGCAGTGCCTGAACCATCGGTAGGGACTGTGCTTGGAAAAGCAAAGGCCAATGAAGGATATGTTACCAGCCTGGCTGCCACTGTGGGACACTTGGGCACCACTCAATGGCAAATCCTGGGAAATGGTAGTGTAGGATGAGTCTGTGATGATTACCCAGGGTCTCTCTTCCTGCAGAGAAAAGAGAGCTGGAGTATTTGCACCCCAAGTTCTGAGTGTCAGTGACTGATATCTGCTTCCATGAGCTGGGTCTGGCATACACGGTGGTTTTCTGCAGCTGGGAAGAGAGTCCTTAACAAAGAGATGGAGACGCTGGCCTTTAAAGGTCAACCAGAGTGCACAGATATGCCCAGGCCCAAAGGACATGGGCTGGATGCCAACAGCACTGCCATTTCCTCCACTTCTCATGCCCAGGACCTTGGAATTGTCCTTGATGCATTGCTCTTGTTTTATGTCATGGTTTCAATTGAAAATGTTTCCCCAAAACTTCATGTGTTCAGCGGTGGGACTTTCTAAAGGTGATTAATCATTAAATCATCAATCTCATCAATGGGTGATCCTTTGATGAGTTCATAGTTGAGTTGTCTCAGGAGGTGGGGCACAGTCAGAGGAAGTAGGTCACTGGGTCAGTGGCTTTGAGGGGTGTATCTTGTCCCCAGTCACTTGCGCTCTCTCTCACTCTCGCTCTCGCTCTCTCTTTCGCTCCCCCCACCCCATTCTGCCTCCCTGCCACTATGAAGTGAGCAACTTTCTACTGCCACACCCTTCCACCAACATGTTTCTGCCTTGGAGTCATCCAACCATGGACTGAAGGTTCTGAAACCATGAGCCTAAATAAACCTCTCCTCCTTTGAGTTATGTGTGTCAAGCATTTTGTCCTAGCAATGAGAAACTAACACAAATTATGTTTATTACAGCCCCAAATCCTGTGAATTCCATCTTTAAAACATGTCTTGAATCCTCCTACTACCTCCCACCGTCTTCGCCATGGTCTTTCCCTGGAGTTTTGCAACAGCTTCTATTATGGTTTATGTCGCGATGTACCCCCCCAAAAGCCTCATGTGCTCATGGGAGGGGCTTTGGGGAAGTGACTGGATCAGGGATGTGTGACACTGGATCGTAAGTGGGTGACACTGGATTAGTCCACTGATGGGTTTATAGCTGGATGTGATGCTGGGTGGTGAATCCTGGTGGGGAAAAGTGGGTCACTTGGGTGTGGCCCGGAGATAGATAGATAATCTCTCTCCTTTTGCCCTGAGTGCTAGCTTCTTCCTGTCTGCCAGCCTTTGGACTGTTTCTCCTCCACCAGGTCCTTCTGCCATGTCTTCCTGCCTTGGAGCCTGCTGACGATGTCTGAAACCTCCATAAACTGAGCCAAAATAAACCTCTTCTCCTTTAATTCATGGATGTTGACTATTTTGTCCCAGTAATGAGAAAGTAACTAAGACAGCTTCCTAGCCCAAAGTCTTGTTTATACTCTTTCTTTCATTATAGTAGCCACAGTTACTATATAGGTTCTAAAACCTAAATCACATCATTATAAACGTACTTTATAGGTTCCAAAACCTAAATCACATCATTCTCTTCCCTGGCTCAAAGTAAACCAGTGGCCGTGCCTTGTGCTAGAATAAAATCTGGAGTCCTCACTGTGCCCTGAAAGCCCCCCCCTCCACCTGACGCAGCTCCTGGCTACACCTCTGACTTCACTTTCCATCATCTCTCTGCTTGGCTTCCAATGCTGCAGCCAGATGGTTTTCCCATTGTAGTCCTGCCCCAGGGCCTTTGCATCTGTTCTTCCAACCTAGAACACTAACTCAGATATTCATGTCACTCAGTTCTCTGTTCAAATTTTACCTCCTTAGGGAGAGAAAAGAGTCTTCTGTCACTTCATTCCTGTAGTCTGTTTTGTTTGTTTTCCATAGCAGTGATCATACTAGTTTATATGTCTATGCCTTACCCAGTGCTCTACAATGTAAGTACTGCGATTGCAGGGACTGGGTCTCTGTGTTTCCCTCAGCCGCTATAAGAGGGCAGCATACATTTGGTGTTTATTGACTGAATCTTTGTCCCACAGAGAGCACCTATCAGCAGAGGCATTGCAGAACAGACGGCAGAAACTGCAGAGCTTAGTCTGATAACTAAGCACTTAGCAAAGAGTAAGCACTCTTAGCAGAGTCTGTTGAAGATCCTGCGGCTACTCCCAATACGTTCTTCTTCCGCATCTATTGCAAATCTCAGTTTGTTCATTTTTCTTTCTGTTTGTCTTTCTGAGAGCAGTGGAAGGAGCACGCAGGCAGCTAGCCTGGTACGTGCCACATACAGTGACGGAGGCAAAGCAGAGTCTTGCTTTTCGATAAACTCAGATAGAAAGTCGGTCATTTACCGTGCTGTCGGGCACATGGTGCACGCTAAATGTTGAGTGATTCTTAAGTGATTTGACGGTGTCATCTGTGTGAGGCTATGAAACTTTCTCTGCATGCTAATTGCTCGGCAGAAGTATTGCATTTTATAGCCCAAATCCTTAAAGATATCAAAGCAGGAGAGGATTTTCTCCATCTCTACCTCGCATCCCACAAACCCTTAGCCCTATCCATCCCATCCCTCTCCTACATCCCATCCTGAAGCCTAAACAGTCATTGGAATCAGTTTTGTCTTTTGTGTGTGTTTTAATTTAATCCTTTGTAAGATGGTCCTTTTAGAAAATTCCTGAAATTACAGAAAAGTAATAATACTACTTGTTTCACTCAGAGATAATCACGATTAATATGTGACTGTATTTCCTCTTAGTGTTCCGTATGTGTATTTTTATGTAGTTTTAATGTGCAACTTTATCTCTCTTTTTTGCTTAATATCATAACAGAAACACGGTTCTGGACATGCAACACATTGTGAAGACTTTTTAGTAGCTGCATATGATTCCGTTTTCCGGTTGTGAATGATTTTGCTTGTCTTCTCTTTTTTAAGATTACCAGTGATGCTGGAATAAACACTTTTGTGCATGTATCTTTGATGGCACTGCCGATCACTTCCTTAGGATAGAGTCCCTGAAATGGAATAACTAGTTCTAAAGGATATGGACTCTTAATACATTTTGTGAGATTTCATTTTGATTTCTAAAACTGTTGGAATGTGACTTCCATAAAAGAGCGGCATAAAGGCAGATTGCCTTGAAGAATTTACTTCCAGTTTTGAGACATTTCAAACACAGCCAATTTCAGCACCCAGTTTAAATGAGCGCAGAAATCTGCTATATCTCGTCTCCTCTCTGGGCCTCTTCCTTCTCTAATAAAATCCAGCAACAGCATTGTAAAAGTCTTTCTCTGGTAAACAATGCCTTTTTGTGTTCTCAAGGATTGTTTTCTTAAGTCTTTCTGGCATATACTGGGTTTATGCCTAGAAATGTGTGTAGTATTTTTGCACGCCTATTTATGATGTCTTATGGGCTTAGTTATGCTTTATGTTTTTTTTTCTTTCATTGCCAAAAGAAAGTCCAGATTTCATGGCAGTGTAACCTGCTTTTACAAGTCTGTCTGGGTCTTGCCTAAAAGACCAGGGTCACCTTGGCAGGGACCACTCTTGAAAACATTGTATAGGTCAGGAGTCACTCCACAAGGCTAGAACTTCGCAGAGTTTTTCCAAAGATGGACAGTTTAATGAGGGTGGGAAGCAATGACCATCACAGACGGGAGGAGTCAGACATGCCATAGCACCTCAGAGGGCCAAAGGATACAGGATAGCTCAGAAAGTGTGTTAGGCATCTGTCCATCATTTCATGAAAATACTTGAGAAAGTAAGCTCAAAGGAGGAAAGATTTATTTTGGTTTAAGTTTCAGAACTCTCATTCTATAGTTGACTGGCCCCAAGGCAGAAGTATCACGGTAGAAGGGGATGGAGGAGGAAAATTGTTCACCTCATAGCTGCCAGGAAGCAGAGAGACAGTGAAGGGGCCATGGAGGAAAAGGCTGGGATAAGTTAGACTCTTCAAAGCTGTGCTCCTCAGTGACCTCCTTCCTCCAACCAGACCCCACCTCCTAGTAGCCCTTAACCATTGATGAGAGTAGCACCCCTTAAACTAACCACCTTTGGAAAGCCACACCTCTAAATGCAGGAGCCTTTTAGAGGATGTTTTAGATTTGGATCTTAACAAACAATTATGCAGTCATATACCATAATATCATACATGCAACAATATCTACCTGACCTTAAAAGCTGTCTATGCTATTTTGTTAATTCTAACTAGCAAGCTAAAGAGAAATATATGGCATTTAATTCCATATTTATGAAAAGCAAATCATACTTAAGGGAACCTCGAATACCTACATGAATCAAAAGAAGTGTATGGAAAAACCCACATCAGCCTGTGGGAAACACAGGCTCACTGAGGAATATGGAACTGGGGGAGAAGACAATGAAGCAATGTTTGCTTTATACAACTCTATTGAATAACTTGTAATAATGGATATTTATACCATGTGATCAAAATAGGCAGTGCATGATAAAATTCTAAACACATTACATAAAAGACACATTGCCATTAATTCACCTCAAAATAGTCCCCCTTGACTTGAATACACTTATTCCACCATTCTTGATACTTTCTGAAGCAGTTCTGGAAGTGCTCTTTCATGAGTGTCTTCATGAGATGTGAGGCAAACTACAGTGAATACTGCTGCTGAGTGCCATCCTATGTAAAGAGAGGCTTGGAAAAAAAGCACAACGCTGTGTCCTCGTCCGTTTTATTCACTGAATCTGGCACCCTGTGACTTCTGGCTCTTTTCCAAAGTCCAAATGACCATGAAATGTGCAATGGTTGATACATTGTGTCAACTTGAGAAGTTCAGAAGTTTAACTAAGTGACTCAGCAGGGAGCCAGGGTCCTTACTTTGTAAACATCCTCCTCCTATGAAAGAGGAGGGTAGGGAGATGGTGTGAGTGCTATACCTGCCTGAGGGGGAGGCTAGCCTGCTTACAATATAAGGAAGAAAAAGAGGCTTGTTCCTCCGCTTTTTACTCTTGCTGCCTTTGCTGTCTTCTGCTGCCTTGAACTGTTGCCTTGAACTGTGGCTAAGCAACCCTACCTTGGAGCCAGTTGATTACTGACAGAAACTACCACAAACTGTGAGCTAAATAAACCTTTCTCTGCTTAATTTTGGGCATTGGATATTTTGTGTCAGCAATGAGAGAAAAGCAACCAAGACAAAAGGTGAGTGTTTTGAATCAACTCAGGATATTGAGGCAGCCGCAACCATGCAACTAAAGACACTCCAAAGAGGACTTCCAGAGCTGCTTCAGGAAGAGGTAAGAAAGATGGAATGAGTGTGTTTGAAGCAAGGGGTAGGATTTTGAGGGGTCTACTGTAACAACTGTAAAAAATGCAAACATTCACTGTATTTTTATCACACCTCATTCCTTTTAAAACTAAAAAAAAAAAAGAGAGAGAGGAAAGCTCAGTTACCTCTGAGAGGTCACTGGCAACTGTTGGAAAAATCTATTGCGCTGGCCTTCACCAGAGATGCCATTCACAGAGAGGCTTTTGGGGGAAAATGAATAAATACCTCCAAACCATGGAGTGGTCCAGAGACTCAGGAGGTCCCATGCTTTCTGAGGACAGGAGATGGTGGGCTGGGAGTGCAGAGTGTTTGGGAAAACTTAATTGGGAAAGCTCAGAATCAGAGTGTACTTCTTAGCTGACTCATTAGATGGGCCCAGGCCTTGGGTTAGAGACAGTGCCCGGGGCTTGGCTGGGGAGAGAAGGCTGAGGTGCGTGTCTTTAAGGAGAGAAGGCTCAGAAGCTACTCAACTTCCAAACAGGATTTGCTTGATATTCTGCTTGTGCGCTAGGGTGTGCTTATGGTGAATGGATGATTTAGACGATGATGGGTCTGCTGCAAATATAAAGGGATAATTGGATCTCAAAGTCTATTAAAAACTGTTGTCTTACATCTTGCAGGGTGACATTTGATTACGGGGGCCAGGCTGCCTCTTGTGTTCTTCTCTTTCTCTCTCCATTACCCTTCCAATATTAGATTTTTTTTCCCCCTCCCCCAGTCAGAAGTTGCAAAAAAAAGAAAAAAAAAAAGCCTCCCACCAGAGCCAGGATGCCAGAGAGAGCTCCTGGGGAGGTGACATCACATGGGTGTAGAGGCTCAGGGCTGTGTGACTTTCAGGGAGTGCGTCTTATCTTTGCTAGGCTTCAATTTCTTTTTCTGCAGAGTGCAGACGATACTATCTATTTCTCAGTTGTTATGAAGAAAGTCAGGTGACTCTTAGCATCGAGTCTGGCACTTTACAGCCAGTCTCACAATCAGCTGTTATAATTAGGACTTTTGTCATTTCCTTCTTTGGCCACAACCTTGCTCTATTTCTTTGGACAAATCAGTGCGCTTCTGTGGTCTCTTGTCTCTCCTATGCCGCCTGACCTCTTGACAGTTAATAACTCCAGTGAAGTCTAAAAAAACCACAAAAGCAGCAGAACAGCAAAAAGTCCATCCTGGCTTCTCAAGAGGCTGGATAATGTCATTCTACTAGGGACCGTTCCCCGTAAGTGGCCTTTTCTCTCCAAAGAGCCTAGAATCTGCTGCTCCTGGCTGCTAAAACTGGCTGCATTCTGTGGTCTGATCTGCTGGCGACCTCTGTCCACGCATTTCTGAAACTGGCCAGGGGCCCTGGCACAGTCACGCCACACAGCCCGCCAAATCTAAAGGCCCTTTCTTTTGAGCAAATAGCCACCGAGAAAATGAAAGCACTCACAGTGAGGAGGTGTCCCGCTACTCTCTCTGGGGCCTTTGGAAATTATTTTGTAAGCAGAAAATGGCAGCAGACAAAGGTCTTTGCATCTGATCTGCTCACGAGGCCAGCGTGGGATGGCGGGGGGCTGTGCTCCCCTTTCCCTGTACCGCACGGGTCATTATCACACCACCGTCTCTTCTTTGAGCTAGATGAGGCGGCAGGCAGGCAGCAAAGAGATATATTTCAACTGCCCTTGACTCTGTTTATAATCACAGACATGAAAGGAAGGGAAAGAGATTGAGTTTATAGGACGGGTTCTTTGTGTAGCCTAATTTATCTCTCGCAGGCAGCAGAGGGCTGAGCAGGCTTCCTTTTTGTTTCCGATGCGGGAAACTGAAATATGAATCTATGTTGATGAGAGAATAAAGGAATTGAAAGAGGCATAAATCTTATCTTCTTGCAGCCCTAGACGAGCAGCTTCTGGCAAAGAAGGGGATTATACTTCTGTAATTAACTGCTTTGCGGCTCCGATGATGGCTGGGAGTTGAAGAATAGCATTGCCAAGTTGGATAAAAGGCTGGCGGGCGGCTCCTCGGGAACAATGGTCCCAGGGCTTGACATTCTTTCCGGGGGCCCAGCTCTTCGAGTCACACCAGGAGGCATTGTCCCCTGTCTGCAGCAGAGAATAAAATTTCAGAGGAAACTGATCAAAGAGACCTGTCTTGTTAGTGGCTGGAGGCTGCAGGAGGGGCCTCAGAGGCCAAGGCTGGGGCCACGTCGTCTGTGTCCAGCAGTGCCTGGGACCTGGAAGGTGCCTATTATACACTCCTTGGTGGCTGTCCCCGGGCAGCTGCGAAGTCCAGAAAGCTGGCTTCCTTCTGAGCTGCTCAGTGCTACCGTCCACACACTGAGAGTGAGGAAGCGGCTTGGCACAATGGCTGGCACGTGGCAGGTGACTGGTGCACACTTGGTAGCTGGTGTTATAGCATGGGCTACCCATGCACGGGGAACACAGAGCCATTGATTTTGCCTCCCTGTCCCCTCCTTGCCACATGCTGGCATCATTGTGTTCCAGAGATGCTTCTTCTGAGATGTCACCAGAATCTCTCTGCGGTCCATCCCACTGCCACCCTGGCTGGCCGGGACCCTCCTCTTGTGACCTTCAGACTCCCTCCATCTCGTGGCACCCGAGAGGCGTCCTGGGTCTGGCTTCTTTTCCCATCGTGGTCACATCAGTGCCGCGGGAGGTTCGCTAACCACAGGGTGCAGCAGCCACGTCCCACCGTGGAGCACACGGGCTCCATGCTCCTGGCCTGGCATCGAGGCCCCGCGGCTGGCTCCACCTGTTCAGCTGGACCCACTTCAGTCTTCCTCGGCCATTCAGCGAGCTTGCTGGTGAGACCTTAGTAAAGACACGGATTCCTCCTTTGACGCACAGTGAGTGCTTAGCCAAGCCAAGGGACAGAGCTGTCCCTTGTCCCATAGATGCTCAGGGATTTGGCCGAAACCTTACAGGAGTTTGATCTCAGAACTGAACCTTTAACCTAGAATTCAGTGTTCCTCCTTGGACCAAGAGCTGTGCCACCCTCAGTGGACGAGCAGCTGCTGGCTAGGACAGGTGGTTACTCAGTGCCCACACGTGACCCTGGGCCTGTGCAGCTCACCAAGGGACAACGTGGGAGCCCGCTGAGTTAGGCGCTGAGGACAGGGGTGAGATGGCAGGGGCTGTGTGGTGGCTGCAGTGGAGGTGGGGGTTGGAGGTTGAGGCTTGGGGATTTGATGCAAATGTCAGCTATGTGTGGCTGCTGAAAGTGAAGCTGAATTTCTGCGAACAATGAGCCCCAGGAATACAGCAGGGAGTGACCCTGGGTGGGAGAGGGGACCAGGAGGGCTTTGGGAAGAAGAGGCGCGGGATGTGCTGTCTAAAGAATCAGAGAGATGATGCTCTTGGCAACCAGGCACAGCCGAGGGCAGGGTATTCTGGGTGCAGGGGACAGTGTGGATGGAGGAAGGGAGGCCAGTGAGTCTGGGGTACATGGACTCAGAGCACTGGCAGCAAGAGAATCTAGAAAAGCAGAGGGATCTGGACTCCAGTTCTGACTCACTAGTTCAGGGTTTGGCCAAGTCACTTTGCCTTTCTGAAATTCGTATTCTTTATATGGGAAATAGGCATAATGATGGTACCTGTTTCCTGTGTTTACATGATGGCTAAATGCAAAACATGCTTGTGCAGATTCATTAGAACAGGAAGGCACCAAATACAGAATCTGGCGCATAGTAGGTGCTCTGCAAAAGATGTGGGGTGGCTGCAGCTCAGGCTGCCGGGCCTCGGGGGTGGGAGGCGCTCGCCAACTGGCCTGTCAGTGCTGTCTGCCCACGCGTGGCTGCCAGGATGTTTGGCTGTCCCTTGGTCCAGTGCCACCTTCTGGTCCTGCCACTTTCCTCAAGCCCTTTCCAGCCTGGCGTTCCAGGTCTGCTGATGTCGGCTGGCACAGCCCGCGTCTGGGAGCCAGAGCTGTGTTTAGGTAGAAACAGACACTGGGCAGAACTGGCGGCTTCTCAGCCGTGGTAGACACGGCGTTGGCCCCGCTGCCCTGGGCTCTGCTGGCCGGGTGCCCAGTCCTGAAGCTGTGGGTGGGGCGAGGCCATTTTTCCAAGGAGGTGGCCAGCACCCTGCAGCTGGGGCCAGCCGAAGGGGTATATGGGGAGTCAAGGGCATCCAGAAGGACTCTGCAAGTATTTTCAGCCACTTATACATTTGGGACTTGGAGTCAGTTCCACAGCCTCCCCCGATGGGGCAGTCATCAAAGGCAATTTCTGGCATGTCCCCACAGGCTGGCATGCACACCTATGCCCATGGGAACACCTCAGTGGTACAAAGTTCAAATTTCTTGCTTTCTTTTTTTCTTTTTTATTTAAGAGGAAAAAAAGACACATATAAGAAAGACAAAAAGCAAAAGAGACAAACAAACGACTAGAGTAAATGCACAACAGTAACATTACAGGTTTACAAA
>RJWM01014127.1:0-51317 GCA_004363535.1 Dasyprocta punctata | reverse complement strand
GGTTCCTGGTCCAGCTGCCCAGAATCTGTACCCCCAAGTATCAAAATCCTGAGGTGGGAACTGGCTTTGGGCTTGAGGCAGGCCTTTTCTTCTTAGGAAGCCTTTGTTCTCCAAGCACTGTGGAACTATGGAAAGTTTCGCTCTGATTTTTTAGATGTATTCTTAGGCCCAGAACTCAGTAAATGTCATGGACCAACTGGGTTGCACGTCACTACCCTGAGGCTTTGGTGGTCAAAATATTCTTCAGTGCTTTTCAAACTATAGGTCACAATCCATTAAGGGGGCATGAAGTTGATTTAGCAGGTCTTGCTGCTATTTTTTAAATTAATTTTATTAGTACACTTTTGACATACATAATGATCAATCACATTCAACATAGGAAATTTATACCTGTACCTTCTTTTTTTTTTTTTTTTTTTGCGGCACCGGGAATCGAACTCACAACCTCGCGCCTGACGGACAGGTGCTTAAGTCACTGAGCCAAACTCCTGGCCCTGGTTTTTTGAGGCAGGGTCACACTGTGTAGCTCAGGCCGGCCTTGTACTTGCGTTGTAGCCCAAGCCGGCCTCGAACTCATAACGCTCCACCTACCTCAGCCTCCCGAGTGCTGGGATTAAAGGCGTGCGCCACCATGCCCGGCCTTATACCTGTACCTTCTATGTCTTCATTCTTTTTTTCCCATTCCCATCACTTCCATTTAATCCTTCTTCCCACCTTCCTTAATAAAACTTTATGGATGTGCCTATATTGCTTGGTATGATCGTTTTAACTTTTTTCATGAAAAAAAGTTAAAATTCCCCTAGAAGGGAAATTCCTGGGTCAAATGGAAACTCCAGTTTTAATTTATTGATTTCCATAATGATTTCCATTTTACACTCCCACCAACAGTGAAGACGGTTTCCTTTTTCCTCACAGCCACAACAGTAGTTATTATTGGTTGATTTCTTGATGATAGCCATTCTTTCTGGAGTGAGATGGAATCTGAGTGTTGTTTTAATTTGCATTTCTCAAATGGCCAGTGATGTAAAACATTTTTTCGTTTATTTATTTGCTGTTTTTACTTCTTCATCTGAGAAGTGGCTATTCATTTCAGAGGTCCATTTTTTAGCTTAGCCTTTAAATTTTG
Organism: Dasyprocta punctata; assembly: GCA_004363535.1. Classification (NCBI taxonomy): domain Eukaryota; kingdom Metazoa; phylum Chordata; class Mammalia; order Rodentia; family Dasyproctidae; genus Dasyprocta; species Dasyprocta punctata. The sequence goes on along the minus strand of RJWM01014127.1, from coordinate 50,191 downwards.
GGGTTCTGATATTTTTGGAATTCTTCATGTTTACCAAATATTAGTCCTTTGTCTGAGGAGTAGCAGGTGAAAATTTTTTTTCATTCTGCAGGTGCAAAAGCTTTTTAAGTTGTTGTTGACTCTTTGTAATAGTTCCTGTGCAATTCAGCACCATTTATTCCAGTGATGACTTTTGGCTCCTTTGTCAAAGATAAGGTAGGTGAGTGTGTCTGAAGATGTTTCTGCATCTCCTATTCTTTCCCATTGATGCTCAGGTCTATTTTTTTTCACCAGCACCATGCTGTTTGTATCACAGTAGCTTTGTAGTATAATTCAAGTCAGAGACTGTGATGCTCCTTGCCTTGCCTTTGGTGTTTTTGTTGTTGTTGTTGTTGTTTTCTGTTTTTCAGGTTTTTTGTTTGTTTGTTTGTTTGTTTTTTCTTTTGTTTTGGTACTGGAGATTGAACTCACAACCTCACACCTGCCAGGCAGGCACTTAGGCTACTGAGCTAAATCCCCAGCCCTATTTTTTGAGACAAGGTCTCACTCTGTAGCCCAGGCTGGTCTCGAACTCACAACGATCCCCCTGCCTCAGCCTCCCTAGTGCTGGGATTAAAAGCTTGTACCACCACGCCCAGCTACCTTGCTTTTGTTGACCAGAATTGCTTTTGCTATTTTAGGTTTCTTCTGGTTCCAAATAAATTTTAGGATTGTTTTTTCTAGTTCTATGAGGAATGCTATTGGCATTTTGATTGGGATTATGTTAAATCTATATGACAGCTTTGGAAATACAGTCATTTTCACTATTGGTTCTGCCTATCCAAGAACAATTAATATCTTTCCATTTTCTGATATCCTCTTTGATCTCCTTTTTCAGAGTACTGTAGTTTTAAATGTAGAGGTCTTTTACTTCTTTCATTAGATCAATTCCTAAGTATTTAATTTGTCTTGATCCCACTGTGAAAAGTGTTGTTTCCCTAATTTCTGTCTCACTGAGTTTGTGAACCAGAATGCTATTCTTTTTTGAGCATTGACTTTGTATCCTGCTACATTACTGAATTTGTTTATTGAACCTAGAAGTCTTTTAGGGGAGTTATTGGAGTGATTTGAATGTCATGTCATCTGCAAATAACGATAATTTAATTTCTTCCTTTCCTGTCCTTTTGCCCTTTATTTCTTTTTCTTGTCTAATTGCTCCGGCTAATAGTTCCAGAACTGTATTGAATATGAGTGGTGATAATCAATGTCCTTGTGTTGTTCCTGATTTTAGAGTGAAAAGCTCTCAGTTTTTGACCATTTAGTGTGAGCATTTAGTATGGCTATTGGTTTGTTGTAGATGGCTTTTATCAGATCGAGATAAAGACAATCTATTCCAGTTTTCTATAGAGTCTTTTTTTTTTTTTTTGTCATAAATGAGTGTTAGACTTTGTTAGATGCTTTTTCTATATCTATTGAGATGATCCTGTGGTTTTTGTCCTTGGTTCTATTAATGTGCTACATTACATTTATTGATTTGTATATGTTGAACCTTCCCTACATCCCTTGGATGGATGCTGCTTCATCACAGTGTGTAATCCTCTTGATGATTTGCATTTTCTTTGCCAGTATCTTATTGAGGATTTTTGCATCTTTCTTCTTTAAGGAGATTGGTCTGCAGTTCTGTTTTCTGGTTGGATCCTTCTCTGGTTTCGGTATCAGTGTAATGCTTGTTTCCAGGAATGAGTTTGAGAGTATTGCTTCCCTTTCAATTTCATTGAAGAGTCTGAGAAGTAGGGGCAGTAGATCTTCTCTAAATTTCTTATAGCATTCAGCAGTGAATCTGGCAGGAACTAGGCTTTTCTTGCTGGTGGTTTTTTAATTACTTCTTCAATTTCATTGCCTGATACTGGGTTATTTAGAATTTTTGTTTCTTCTTGATTCAGCTTTGGTGATTCATATGCATCTATGCATCTGTCCATTTCTTCTGAGTTTTCCATCTTATTGGAGTATAGGTTCTTAGAATAGGTATTGATGATCTTCTGAATTTCTGCAGGATCTGTTGTGATTTCACTTTTCATTCCTTTTTGGTAAGTTTGCCTAAGGGTTTGTCTAGTTTATTTAATCCTTCAAAATCTGACTCTTCAATTCATTGATTCTTTGCCTTATATTCTTAGTCTCAAATGCATTAATTTTTGCTTTGATCTTTATAATTTCCTTCCTTGTATGTGCTTTGGGTTTAACTTGCTCTTCTTTTTCTTGAAGCTTGAAGTTCAACATTAGATTATTTATTTGAGTTTGCTCTTTTTTTTTCTCATGTGGGAATTCGCCACTATAAGTTTTCCTCTTAGGACTGCTTTTATTGCATCCCATAACTTCCAGTATGTCATACTGGCATTACCATTTATTTGTAGTGACTGTCTAATTTCTTCTTTAATTTCATCTGTGACTCATTGATTTTTTTCAGGAGGGTGTTATTTAATTTCTATGTTTTTATGTAGTTTTGGTGGTTTATTTTGCCATTGTTTTCCAATTTCATTGCACTATGGTCTGATAATATGCCTGGGATAATTTCAATTCATTTGCATTTACTTAAGCATGTTCTATAGCCTGTATGTGGTCTGTTTTGGAGAATGTCCCATGTGCATCTGAGAAGAATGTGCAGTCTATTATTGTGGGATGGAACACTCTTTAGATATCCACTAAATCCATTTGTTCAAAGATTTGGTTTAGTTCTGCTATTTCTTTGTTGATTTTTTTTGCCTAGTTCATCTGCCTCTTTGTGATAGTAGGGCATTGCGATCCATTACAACTGTATTATTGCTTGTCTGATTTTTCATATTCATTAATATTTGTTTTATATAGTTGGGTGTGCTGGTATTTGGTGGATATATATTTATGATTATTATCTCTTTCTCTTGGATTGTTCCTTTAGTAAGTATTTAGTGACCATCTTTGTGTCTCTTACTTAGTCTTGGCTTGAAATCTATTTTGTCTGCAAATAGAATAACTACCTCTGATTTTTCTGGGTTCCTTTCACGTGGAATATTGTTTTCTATCCTTTGCCTTTCAGTCTATGAATTTCTTTTTGAGTTAAACATATTTCTCATATGCAACATATCGTTGGATCTTGATCCTTGATCTATTCTGCCAATCTGTTTCTTTTGATTGGTGAATTGATACCACTCACATTGATGGTGATAACTGATAGATACTGACTTACCTTTGCCATATTTTTTCCTGTTGTTGGTTCCCTTTCTTTCCCTCCTTTTAATTGCTTGCCTTACCATGGATTATTTCTATTGGGATTCATGGAATTGTTGTCTTCATTGTCTTTTTCTAGAATATTCTTCACCACTTTTTGGCACGCTGGTTTGGTGGTCATGAATTTTTTCAGGTATTCTTTACCATAGAAGTGCCTTACTTTCCCATCAATTTTGATGATAATTTTTTGGGGTACGTCAATCTGAGTTGGAGGCTGTTTTCTTTTAGGGTTTGAAATACTTCCCTCCAAGTTCTCTTTGACTTGAGGGTTTGTGTTGAGAAGTCCAATGTGATTCTAAGGGGTTTTCCTTTATAGTGATTTGGTTTTGTTTCTCTAACAGCTTTTAATATTCTGCTCTTGTCTTGAATTTCTGAGATCTTGACTATTATATGAGGTGGTGTAGGTTTATTATTATTATTATAATGACTATTAGAGTTATATATATCTCACTTATCTATATAATAAATTCTTTTTCCGTGCTTGGGAAATTTTCTGCTATTACTTCTGTGAACAGGTTTTTATGACCTTTGTACTATCTTCTGATTTTTCATTGACTCTGATTAATCTTTATTCTTTTTTACATCATCTAGAAGTTGTTGAATTGGCTTTTTGTGGTTCCTTGCTATTTTTAAGAAGATTTTCATTTGATGATCTCTAACTGCAACCCTGTCTTCTAGATCTGATATTTTATCTTCACATTGGTTGATTCTGCTGCATGTACTTTCAATAGAAATTTTAATCTCCGGATATCTGTTCGAGTCTGTTTCATGGAAACCAATTATTTCATGGTTTTCATCACTTTCCTAAGATCCTCTAATTTTTTATCTGTATCTACTCTAGATTCATTAATCATGTCCTTCATTATGGTCATCATTCTGTTTGTTTGTTTGTTTTTGGTCTTTTTGAGATAGGGTCTTGCTATGGAGTTGAGGCCCGCCTTGAGCTCCCTTTGTAGCCCAGGCTGGTCTTGAACTTGCAATGATCCTCTTGCCACAGCCTCCCGAGTGCCAGGATTATAAGTATGTGCCACCAGCATCATCATCTTTTTAGTTATAAATGTAAAGATTTCTGATTTGTTTTTCCCTGGAGAGTCATTCATCTGCTTTTTTATTTCTGCTGCTACCATTTCAGAAAGTTCAACTGGGTGACTTTTGATTTCTTCCACCACAATGCCCTCTGGATTTGCCTTACACAAGTTAGAGGTCTGAGGTTGCATATTGCTTCCGTGTTTTCTCATTTTCTTTTCTTTTCCTTTTTTTTTTTTTTTTTTTTTTTTTTTTTTTTTTTTTTTTTTTTTTTTTTTTTTTTTTTTTTTTTTTTTTTTTTTTTTTTTTTTTTTTTTTTTTTTTTTTTTTTTTTTTTTTTTTTTTTTTTTTTTTTTTTTTTTTGTCTTTTCAAGACAGGGTTTCACTGTGTAGTTCAGGCTGACCTTGAGCTCACTTTGTAGCCCAGGCTGTCCTGAAACTCAAAGTGATCCTTTTACTTCAGCCTCCCAAGTACTGGTATTACAGGCATGTGCCACCACATTGAGCATCATTCTTTCTTTCTTTTGTTTATTTGTTTCTGTGTTGAGGCTTGTAAACTGCTTATGGTATGTAGTTTTATTACTAGTATCAAGACCTCTTTAGGAAATGACTACTTTTCAGAAATATCTTCTAGGTGTAGCTGGCTTTTGGCTTTTGAGTCCGTCCTAAGACCCTGCCTCTTCAATTTACTAGGAATGAGAGATTCTTGCCTGTTTAGCCTAGCATTCAGTTCTTTGGTACTGGACTATGTTATCTTTCATGGCCCCCAGATAACCTCAGTATTGACATATAAGGAAAAACAACTGATCAAAACAACTATGTGACCTCAGCTAAAGTAGTACAATGCATCAAGAACTTGATGAGCTATCGTAACTATTAACTTGCCACCTTTAACCATAGAGATAAGACTTATATAAAAAATCTAAAATCAGAAAATTATACATAGTATCCACTCAGTAAAGTGATATTATCCTCCAATGAGAAAATTTAAGAGATAAGAGGAAATAGTAGAGAAATGAAAGAACAGAAAGTGATTAAAGAAAGGCTGAAGGACAAAGATTACCCAAGCTTGGGAAACTGGTGACGAAGACAGGAATGAAAGAAAGAAGGAAAAAACAACAACAAAGCAGAACAAAGAATCTAAAGCCAATGTTCACACTCATGAAAAAAAACAAAAGCAATCAAGGAAAAATTTTTTTAAAAGCCACCAAAAACAAAAGAGATTTCTTTGTAGTTTCAAGCCTGTGGTTATCTTCTGGAGTCTACAGTTTTGTTGTAATGTCTAATTCAGGGCATGTCTCTGTTGTCACTGGTAGACAAAGAAGGTCAACAGAGCCCAGATCTGTGTTAGATGACCCCAGCAAACTTACAGTAAGATTAGGGTGTGGTGCTGATTCTGGTGTTTTCAACTTCACAGAAGTTCAGGCTGGTTCTGGTCTCTGCTTGTGGGGTTAGGGCCTGAGTTGTTCAGCCCACAACACTCTGAGTGTTTCTTGGTGGCCTAACCATGGCTCCTTGACCCCATACATCGCCTGTAGTTATTCCTTACCCAGTCACTGTGGAATTTCAGCACTGGGAACCCTGAGATGAAGCCAACCCATGGCTGATCTAAGTCCTAGATTCAGTTATCCCCTCCCTAAAATGGTGTCTGGCAAAGGACCCTCTCCAGGGCCTTGGACTGGAGTCACTTGGACTGGAGTCACTCACCATCTTTTGTAATGCACAGCATGCATTGCTCCATTCCACTGGTGCATTTCTCCCTGGAGGACTCTGGAGTCACGCGCCCTTGGTGTGTCTCTTCAGATTTGATCCATCTGTCTCTCACTGTGAGCCTGGGGAAAAGTACAATTTGTACCCTCTTTTTTCTGTGTGGTAGTCTTTCTCTTCACTTTCTTACTGAGCTCCAGGTTTCCCTTCTGATCCTTCCTGGGTCTCAGGGATTCACCTCCCTCTTTCTTTTCCTCCCGAAGTTGTTATTTTCTGGTGTTTGGATTCTGGATCTTGGAGAGGTTGATTTGCTGCTATTTAGTGCTCTCCTACCTTCCCAGAGGTCTGCTAATATTTTTTTAGAAACACAGTGGCACCTCAGTTCACAAACTTAATTCTTTCCATGATTCTGGTCACAAACTGAATTGGACAAGAACCTAGTCAAACTTTTTTTTTTTTGGTACCGGGGATTGAACTCACAACCTCACACCTGCCAGGCAGGCACTTAAACCACTGAGCTAAATCCCTGGTTCTGCTAGTATTTTTTAATAACACAGAATAGAATAGGTCAAAGGGCATCACAGCATCACACATAATAGAGGTGAGTATTGTTTGATGAAACTTTTGTTTTACCTATGCATGTGTTCTGATTTGCAATACAAAACTTATTTCTTCCTATGTGTTGCAACCCCAAAAGTTTTAAAGCCACTAGACTTTTGTTTAAGTGGAGGAAGAGCAAACAAGGAGAAAAACAAGTGATGACCAGAAACAAATTTACTAGTCGAGTGTACACAACCTTTTGGAGAAAGTTGAAAGTGAAGTGGGTAGAAAATTTGTCAGAAGTTGTTCTTCTGCCTTCAGAGAGCAAGAGGGTGTCCATGTGAGAAAAGAAAACCTTGCGAAGCCTTTCTTTTGAGATCGGAGGAGGTGGCAAGTATAGAGGTATTAGTAGGGAGGGCAAGGATAAGGAGTGAATGGGTTGGGAAACCCTGAGAGCAGATGTAGCTCTTGATGCTACCTCATGGGTTAGGGAAGAAGACCTTCGTGTGGCACAGAAGAGAGGTCAAAATGGGGCTAGGACCAGCTTTTTTTAATAACTGATCACTGGTGCTGCAAGGTCATTGAACGATCTGATTCTTACCATAACCTGAAGAAGCTGTGACTAGGAAACTAAACCAAATGCTGGTTTCCTTCCTGTCCATCTTCGTGCTTCCCCAACACCACACAACAGATCTACTCATCATGGCCACTGGCATGGTGAAGAGAGTACAGGCTTTATGGTCGGTCAGTCCACCCCCATGCAGGATTGGACACATGGTCTTTTTTTCCCAGGAGGGCTCATGAGGCTTCAACATAGGGTAGTTGGAAGTGCGTAGACTCATTCCCAGGCCCAGCATCTGGCACATCATTCATGAATGCTCAGAAATTCACAGCTATTTCTACCCTCAGAGACCATACCGGAGCTAGTGTTACAGAGGACAGTTGGGCCACAGTGACCTGGTTGATATCCAGCCCTGGAGCCCCCAGGTCCTCCCGAGTTGTCCACTGGAAACCGTTAGGCATTCAGCAAGCTTTGGGGCAGAGAGGCAAGTACAGGACGCTGAAGTGCATGAAGCACATTTGTTTTGTTACTCCCTGGGGAGGTCCTCCTAAGCAGCCCAGCAGCTCTGACCTTTGCCCTATTCCGGAATTGCCTCCTGGCCCAGTGGCTGGCCTTGGACCTTGGAGCATGAAAGCTGAGCCTGGTGCATGCTTAGGTTCTTGGCCAGGAGTCTGGCCTCCTACCATGCCTCATATACCCCTGATCAGGCATGCAGATCTGCTGGAATTTTGGGGAGGTCTTCAGCTCAATCAGGCTTCAGTATAGAATGGTTTGTCTCTCCCTGGATAGTGCTGTTTGTCTTTGCAGACCTTGGTCAGCTGTACACTCCCACTGCCCCCTCCCCCTCCTTGGTCCAGGTGTCCTTCCTCTGAGCTCCCACAGCCCCCTGCACTTGTCTTGGTTGGCACTCATTTTGCTGGGAAGTTGTTTGGTGGTGTAGTACTGGCACTCAGCGGATTTTTGGCAGTGTTCACTGAGTGGACTCTCAAACCCAGGCCTTGCTTTTCTCCTCAGTCTCCTCTCTAAAGCTCCTATTTGCCAGCGGTTGAGTCAAAGCTTTACTTCAGAAGAGCAGAGGAGGGAACCTCTTGGAGATCCCAGGTTCCTGTGTATGACCACTAGCTGTGTAAGCTCCACTTTTGAGAAGATGTCTTATTAGAGAGTTGAGATTTGTGTATGGAAGTAGGATCCATATACCTTTTGACTCTTGTCTAGATATTGTCTTACCTCTGCTGAGGGCTCCAAGCTATAGCACGAGTTAGGGCCCACAAGGGGCATCTCTTGATAGAAAAAGCCAGTGAGGGGTTGACAGCCAAACACACAATGACTTCTACGCACCTTCCTCGTGGCCTGCCCATACATGGAAAGGGGCACAGACAGCAGGTTCCAGGGCAAGACTAGGCCAGTGAACTTATCCCCCAGACTCCCTTTCCAGACACTTCTTTTACTCCCTCCTGTCAAGGTGGGTTGCTTCCAATTTGGTCTTCTGGAGTCTACTTGTCCTTCAGAGGAGCAGATGGGTGTGGAGACATGGGGGGGCACCATAGCTCTCACCGAAAGGCTGCACGTGTGGCTGGGGTGCTAGTGGCAGCCTCACCATGGCCTGTAGGACTCGGAGTTGTGAGATTCCCTCTGGTCTGCAGCAGAGAGAAAAGCTCTCAAAATGGGAAGAGAACGGGTTCCCTAGGTGCATAGCTGGCTCCGAGTCATCAAGGTGCACACACGCATGCACACATACACAAAAATTCTCAGCAATAACACCGATAACCAAATCCTCAGGATACCACTTCATTCTCTCTGGGATGGTGTTAATAAAAGAAGACACACAGTAAGTAACAAGTGCTGGGGAGAATGTGGAGACTGCGGATCCCTCAAACATTGTCAGTGGGAATGTAGAAGGATGCAGTTGCTTTGGAAAACAAATTGTTGTTTTTCCAAAAAGAATTACTCATATGACCCAGTAATTTCCAAGAGAAATGAAAATTTATGTTTATACAGAGCTATGTTCATAGCAATTTTATTCATCATAGCCTAAAGTGGAAACCTAAATATTCATCAACTGGTCAATATAGAATTAAAATGTTGTGTGTACCTACAATAGAATATTATTTAGTCATGAAAAGGACTAAATACCTCTACATGCGAGAACACATATGGACCATGAAAGCATTGTGGTTACAGAAAGAAGATAGTTATAAAAGACCACATGTGGTATAATTCCATTTATAGAAATGTCCTGAATAGGCAAATCCAGGGAGACTGCAAAGTAGATTAGTGGTTGCCAAGGCTGCGGGGGAGGGGAGAACGGGGAGTGACTACTATATTGGAGGGGTGATTAACATGTTCAGGAGTTAGATCATAGTGATGGTTGCACAACTTCGTGAACATGCTTTTAATCGCTGAATTCCACACCGTAAAAGGTGGAATTTTATGGTATGTGAATTATAATCTCAACGTTTTTAAATGGGAGGAAAGTGACACGGATGGAGAGGAGTTAGCGGAACTGAAACAATGAAATAGTGTGCAAGTGTCACTTGTTCCCTTCGCGCCCAACCCAATGAACTTTGGGCCCTGGCCGTGTGGGCCAGAGAGGGAAAGGACGCTGGCGGCAGGACCTAGGAAAAAGCATATCTCGGTATCCCAAGGGGACGCAGTTACGATGGAGGCCGGGATCGCCCAGGACGCCTAGGACGAAGGAGGGGTCCGAAGCACAGAAGCTGGCCCTGCCCCGCTGAGATTTAAAGGTGGCAGCGCCAAAGCTTTTAAAAGAGGACCGAGCGAATCCCCCCCCCGACTCGACAACCACCTTAAAGCCAGTTTCCCCGGCATTGTGATCGGATCCCGGTAAGTGCACGGGCCCAAGGGGTACGCAACAGCGAGGGGCCGGTCACGCGTGGGCCCGAGGTCCTGCGGCGCGCGCCCCCGGGTCGGGATGCACGTCCCAGTGCCGGGGTCCCGGGCCGCCCCCTTCCCCGCGCGCGCCGTGGCGCTCTATTTTTAGCAAGCGCCGTGGCAATAGAAGGAATGCGCGGCGCGCCGGGCGCTCGGGGCGCGCGGGCTGCGCGGGCGCTTTAAGGCGGCGCGGGGCGGGGAGCGGCGGCGGGGGGCTGGCGCGGGGCCGTCCGTCTGGCAGCCGCGGGGCCCCGCGGGCGCGGGCGTGAGGAGGCGGCCTGAGGGCCGGAGCCGGGCCGGGAGCGGAGCGCGCAGTGAGTGCTCGGCGCGGACAGCCTCGGAGGGGAAGAGGCCGGGCCGCGCCGCCCCCCGCCCGGCGCCGCCGCTTTGTTCCGGGCGGGAGGTGTGGCCGCCCCCAGGCTCCTCCGCCGCGCTCCCCCGCCGCGCTCTCCACGCGCGGGCTGCGCCGGGACTGGCTCTGCGTGGCCTTTTGCCCTCCTCGGGAGCTCCCGCCGTGGCGCCGTGCGATCGAGAAGTCGGCCACAACCGAGACCCCGCCGGGGGAGAGCTTGCTCGCCACCCGAGACCCTTTCACGGTAATCACTCTGGGGTTCCGCGGCTGCCCCGAGAGAGCCGGCGGGGAGGTGGGCGGCGGGACGCGCGGCCGGAGGAGAGATCTTTCTCCCCCCTTAAAATGGCGTTAACGAGGGCAGGGATCGACCGGGGGAGGGGGAGGGTGTGTCATTCATCTGAATAATAAAAACCAGCCCTCTGCAAACCACTTTTAACTGCGCCCCGGGGTTGGGGAGCTGGGGCTCAGGTCACAACTGGGGCCTGGGCTCGTGCATCGAACTGACGGGGCGGGTGCCCCCCACGGGAAAGGTGACGAGGCAGCGTGGTCGCGGGTGGTGGTGGGAGCGAAATCCAGGAAGCCCAGGGGTTGTGGGAGCACTCAGGGGCCAGTCCTCCCGTGAGGGAGGTCAGGGAAGGCCTCCTCGGAGAGGTGTTGCCTGACAGCCGCAGGGACCCTTGAACACGCAGTTAGACCCTTGATGGACCTGAGGTGGGTGCTGGCCTGGGGCAAGGTACAGAGTGGAGAGGGGGTCGGAGACCGATGCACTGGGGCTTTGACCCTGGCTCTGAGACTGCGCCTCCTCCCGCAGGGACCCCTGCTGGCGTGGAACCTGCTTAGACTACAGTGGTTCTTGCTTCTCCAGGACTCACACTGTCTTGAACCAGGCAGCATGACTGATGAGACTTCACACTGTGACCTCCACAGAGGTTTGCTTGGCAGCAGGAATAAGCAGATCTGACTTAGAAGCCTGGAGGCCCCACTACAAAAACAGCTAGGCTCCCAAGGACCGCCTGCTCATCATTTGACAGGACACCTCCTGGAAGCTTTTATTATCCTTGAGTGCAAATGGGGGAACTGGGGCTAGAAAGGTCAGCAACTTGCCCAGGATGGCATCCGAGGCCATACTTTGGGCTATACGTCTGTGCTGGTCTGTGGTGCTAAGGTCTGGTGGTGGTGAGCTTGTGCAGCCTGTGTTATGCTTTGATAATTTAGCCTTCTCTACAAACATGCATGGTGGGTTGAAGTACGAGGTAATGGCTATGTGTGTTGCTAATAACTGACATGTGTCAGGGCTTAGCAGTGAACAAAACACTTTCACAGAGACAGCGCTTAGAATTTCTTCTGCTGCTTTTTCCAGAAAAGAAACTTGAGCTGCTAACATTTTTGTAAACCTCCTAATTTCCTGTAAATTGCCTGTCCCAGCTGACTGGGGCTGAAAATGTTTTGAGGCGTAGTTTTTACCCTTGGGTCTGTTCCCGTTGCCCTTTGGCCAGGTAGCATCTCTGTCAGTGGTTTATGGTGCAGTTGGCCTTTCTCTGCCAGGGTGGGAGGTTTTGATGCCTTGGAATTTTCAGGGTTTCCAGCCTCTTTGAGGGAGGAATGGTGAGCAAGCCTGGTGCTGTGGTGGAAGCTGAAGCCCCTAGAGGTGACCTTGACTTTTCCTTATGGAGAACAGGGGCGGTCAAAGCCCACTGGGGAGGCAGGTGATTATCTCCAGGGTTGTCAGTTCTACACCTGCATAAAGCAGTTTCTATTTACTACTTCTTATGCTTTGAGCTACATGAGACACTTTTGTGACAGGTGTAACTCTTATTATTAGCTCTACCCATAGATATTTCACACTTTCTTAGAACGTGACAAGTCCATTACCCCTGGGGTTGGTTCCTGAGCTCCAGTGACTATCTGGAACCAGGAAGGACTGCTAGGTTCACAAACATTGAGTTCCTGCGGTGACTTGTCAGAATCACGTTGACCAGCCTTCTGGATCTAGCAAGTTCTGACGGAAATGTGACCTTCATTGTGTGTTTTACACCTGGTGTAATCATTGTAATCAATGTAATTAATGAGCTGCCCAGTGTGTGCCTCCCTCTCAGTGACTGAAAACGTACCTGCTCATGAGCTTTGTAGAGTTTGTTCAGACCGTACTCGTATGACTAAGCTGGAGCAGGTTCTTGTCCAAAGCTGGAATGTCCTCAATGTCCAGAGGGTTTGCACTGAGTTCCAGAGGCCCTGTAGCTGCCAGGCCCAAGCAGGCATGAGCCAGCTATGAGGAACTTGCACCTTTGTCTAGAAATTAAAAAAAGAAGGAGCCAGGTGAGCGCTGTGTGACCTGGGGCATCAGCATCAAAGAACTTGGGCTCTAGGAACTAACCCGAGAATTCAGCGTTGGGAGGAATTTTGTTGGTGAACTTGGAGGCCCTGTCCTCATAGTCATAGATAATGCCTCTGGGCCCTGTGGTGCTGAGTCAGTGAGGATCCTTTGGGCTTACACATAACAAAACTTGAATACAGTAGGTTAAGCACTGCCCAGATCTCCTGAAGTTCCTCACAGCACTTTGGGAGTCTTTATAAACTTCCATTGAGTTCTTGCATGGGACAAGTAGCTAAGAAGACTGAGGACCTGGCGTTTAGAATTAAGGTTTTTATGATCTGGACTCGGCCTTTTTCATACAGCAGTGAGAAATCCAGGAGAATTGTTTGTTGTGCAAAGTTCGGCATGTAATTCAAAAGAATTTGGGGATCTTTGAAAATGAGCCCTGGATTTCAGGCTGGCCACCCCTGGTCTAGAGCCACATAGCTTCACTGGTGTTTATTGAAGACCTGCTCAGTGGCCCTGTTGTCCCAGCCAGGCCAGCATGCCACTCCAGGGCAGCCTGAAACTGGAGGTAGGTGTCAGGAGTGCACAGGGTTAGCGTTGCAGTAAACTGCTAGCCTGTCCTGTGGGGCTGTGACAAAGAAGACAGCGCTGCCACCAACTCACACTTCAGGTGGTTGAGCCGATGTGATGAGGCTGAGGCAAAGGCCATGTTGTGTTCCTTGGCAGCTGCCGCCGTGTGATCTGTGGTCCCCATCTCTTGTCTAGGCGGCATTTCTGCTGTGTGTGATGGCGCTGTCTGTTCTCAGAGACCCTGTCCCCCAGCGCTCAGTGGCCCGGTTCCCACCTCTGGGCTTTTCTCTGGCCACTGAGCCAAAGCAGCTTTCTATGGGGATCCCTCTCGTGGGAGCTGTGAAGCAACCATTGTCCTTTAATATTCCTGACAGCTTCAGTGGATGGTGCCTGCTGATGGCCAGATGGCCAATGACAGGGTGGGTCACCACCAGTGGATGAGGTGACATTCTGGGTCTGAGAAGGGCATACTGTTTGTTGAGAGAGCCTGATTTCCACACGGGTTGTTGGGAGAACACCAGGAATGGAGCCGGCTGTGCAGCATGTGGCGGGGAAGCCGAGGAGGGCAGGATGGAGTGTTGGGGTGCGGAGCTTCCATCCCGGCCTTCTGTGACTATGTGTAGGGCTCAGGTGGGCCTGTGCTGCTTGGACTGGGCTCCGTCTGTGACTTTGCTGTTCTTCCCTCAGGGTTGTCATGGGGATTAGATGAAGTACACAGATGAAATATGCTGGGAGACCAGAAAGGACCTCAAGAGTGAAGCACATTATCATTGCTCAGGCGACCTCAGATGACAGATCCCTGCCTGCTGCAGGGCCCCTTAAGCATATTAAGCCTCAGTTCACATGCAGATGGCACCTTCCATGTTAATAGTTACAGACTTGTTTAGAGGTATTATGGAAAAAAAACACGGGCATCACATCAAACCTGCTTTTTAAATGGGTATTTTACCCAGATTAAAGCCAAAGAAAAATTTTAAGTTAAAAGTATGCTTCTTCTTGAGGCTGAGGTAGGTGGAGCATTGTGAGTTTGAAGCTGGCTTGGACTACAATGTGAGCAAGGCCGGCCTGAGCTACATAGTGCAACCCTGCCTCAAGAAAAACAGGGCTGGGAGTTTGGCTCAGTGGCTTAAGTGCCTGCTTGGCAGGTGTGAGGTTGTGAGTTCGATCCCTGGTACCAACAACAACAACAACAAAAAAGTATGCTTCTTCTTAATATGGTAATTTTTTTCTTTTTAATTTTTATTAGTATATATTTGCTGTACATAATAAATACATACACTGTGGGGAATTGGTACATATATAAATTGTATCTTAATTATTTTTACTTCATTGTTCTCTTTCCTCTCCCTTCTCTGCCATCCCCAGGTACCTTTCCCGTCTCCAGAGTCTGTCTCCGTTTCCTATCCTCTTTTATTTTACTCCTTACATTGTTTAAACTTTGGTTTCACATAAAAAAGAAATTATGCTATATTTAACTCATGTCTGATTTTTATTTCACTTAAAATCATGATCTCAAGGTGCATCAATTTTCCTACAAGACTCAGATTTATCCTTTTTATGGCTGAGTAGTACTCCATTATGTATTTATATACCACATTTACCATATCCATTCGTTTGTTGATGGACATACAGACTGTTTTCAGGAGTTAGTTATTATGGGTTTTGCTGATATATGTATGTGTGTATATATATATGTGTGTGTGTATATATATAAAATCACTGTCATATGATGCCTTTAATTCTTTTGGGAAGATATTCTGAAGAGGTATAGATGGGTCCAATACAATCTTTATTTTTAGGTTTTTGAGGAATTCCTGTTGATTTTCTTAGTGGTTGTACTAGCTAGTTTACCTTCCTACCAATGTAGAAGTGTTCCTTTTTCCCACAGCCTTGCCAATATTTATTAATATGGTAATATAAGGTAAAGATTTAACTAGTAACAGCATAGCAATAGACAAGTATGGCCAGAATGGGAAAGTGATCCTCTGAGTAAAGGCTGGGAAACTCTTAACAGGGGAGTCCCTCCTGTGACAGCTTCTAGGGGTGGGCTGTGGCTTTAGCTGGACACTTCTAGAGACAAGATGTTTAGTGCCCTTCGCCAGTCAACACTTTTTGGGGAGTCTCATCCTTGCAAAGTTCTTTCCTTTCCCATGACCCATCCCATACCAGGCTTTGATGGTCTTATTTTTCTCCAGCTGCTCTTCAAATGGTATGGTTTAAAGATAGCTTCCCAGTATGACCATCTTTCCATTTATCCATCCATCCACCTATCCACTCATACATCTTTCCTTCAACAAAAGAAAGATAGTATGGCTTGCACTGTATTATATATGCTTTATATTTATCATATCTAAGCCTCACAGTGATTTTGCCAGATGCTATTGGTCTTTTATGGATGTGGAAACTGAGGCTCAGGGACGTTAAGCAGGTCCCCAAAGTCATCATCAGAGAGAAGCAGAGGCACGAATGATTCTGACTGAGCTCTCTGTGAAGCACATGATCCTTCTGCTACACCTGTTCTTCCCAGAACTGGAGGACCAAAAATGGCACTGGTGCTTCTGTGTAGATGGTACAAGATCTGACTGTACATAACCAGTGCTACCATGGGCTTCCTGAGGAGAGGGGACAGACCAGCCTCTGCACGAGGATGCGGTGAGGCATCTGAGGCCATGCAGGTGTGACCATGGCTAGTTGGCAAAAAGGGGCAGAGAGGGCTGGCAGTCATCTCCCCTGACTCATTAATTCATTAATTTTGTAGTCAACTTTGATCCCCTGGATCAGGTACATGCTGTATTTTTTAATTTCGAAAAAGAAAAATATAAAAGATAATATAGCAAATATCATGTACCCATTAGCCAGAATGAACAGGGTTTGCTTTTGGTACTGGGAATCGAACTCAGGACCTCGCAGTTGCCAGGCAGGCACTGTGCTGCTGAGCTATATCCCCAGTTTATAACCATTTTGTCTGAACTTCTGCCCTGTCATGGTAGGGCAGGATTTAAAAATGGAACCCCATCATTTGGCCTGGCTGGTTTAGGCTCATTTTCTGCCTTGCCTTGAGTTTCCATACACTGGCTTTCTCTTTTGGCTTCATGTCCCCAGCTAATCCACTGAAAAGACCACCTGGGCCTCCGTCGAGGATACTGATAGGAGCTCTGTGTGCAGCTTCTGATCACACTGGGGAAGGGTCCGGTTTCATTTTTGGCTCTGACCTTTTTCAAAGATGTTCATCCACCCTCACCAACACCTGCCTTCATCACTGTGGGTTGCAGAGTATGGTTTAGTCACAGCCGCTCCCACGGAACTGGAATTTAAATGAAAGATGGAAGGTATACTTTGAAAAGACAAAGAAGACATGATTCTCTTTTTATATCTAGGTGACAGTGACTCGTTAGGTAACTCATCTTAAACATCTTTTTAAAAATGTATTTTTAAAATTCTTTTTATATTCTAAAGTGTAAAACTATTTTGAAGGAAGGAGACTAAGTCTACTAGGACATTTTCCAATCCCTAATGTCTCTTTCCCTTTAGAACAGGCCCCAGGTTCCCAGAAACAGGTCCTCCTCCCTGCTAAGCAGGAGCAGGTGAGGCAGCCAGCTCACCAGGTGCGGGGGGTAGAAGCTGCCTGGGACAGTTGGAGGCAGTTTGCACCCAACTATTTGCTGTCTCTTTTTCTACCCAGTGGTTGCCCCCTGGGAGCCCGGTGAGATTCGGTTTGCGTGTATCTTGGGCTTGAGTTCAAACAGTGAGCAAAGCACTGCTTTTTAAAAGCTGTGCAGTAGTTCTTGGAGCACCTCTCTTACCAGGTGGACACTTTTTCTGAGTCATGATTGGAGGCCAAGATTTGAACTAATTTCATAATACTCCTTGGGGACCTGCAGGAGTCCCTCAGTTCTCTTTATTAAGGATGAGGTCTTCTGTCCCCGAGTTACCCAGTTCTTTTTCCTCTGATGGAGATACAAAAGTCAGCAAAGGCTGGGGGCTGAGACTTGAGAACGGCCTGTTCCACTGGGGCTTGACTCACTGTAGAACTGATACCAATGAAAGAAGTCACATATGTTATAAAACCAATTCTTATTCGGTCACATATGTGTGGATTTTCAAAGTTGCTCTCTAAATAAAAAATCAGGTTTACAAAGAACCTACTGCACTTACTGTATGTGAAGCTGTCCATAGTATAACAAGTGCTGAGATTAAAAGTATTTATTTGTAGGCAACAGACCTATTTGGAAACTGCTTGAGTTGTGGTGGAACTTGGGTGGTCTACTTACCCTTTGGTGATTGGGGACAGGTCGTTGCCTCCTCCCTGGAGTATTATTTTCATTTTGAAAGCAAAATAATTTTAATTCAGTGTTTTTCTCTTTTGATCCTTCAGAATTTCAAAAGACCTCCCTCTCTAGATAACCCACAAGTTCACCTCTTTGTATTTTAACTCTACTGGAAATGGAGGCCTAAAGAAGGGCAAATGCATCTTTCTCATCCAGTACCATTCTCTCAGGAGTCAGCTCCTCAGCCCAAAATAGCCTCTCTCAGGCTCTTCTTTCAATGCCTGCTTTATTGTCCCGGAGCTGAGGGAAGAAGGGTGGAGACAGTGTCCCAAAGCCTTGGGGGCATCTGTGAAAAGCCCTGTGTGACAGACATCTCCTTAGCCATCCCTTCACGCCCACATTCCTCAGGTTGAGGTTCCTTGCCTAGCAGCTCCTCACACCCAAGCCCTTTCCCTTCTGAGGAAGTCGGGCTGGACAGAGGTCAGGTGTTCCCAGGCGGCTTGGTCCCGCCAGCCTCACAGCCTCCCCTCCAGCTCCACTTGCTGACCCCAGCCCCACCCGCCCTCAGTGGACAGTGGCCTGAGTCCACTTATCTGGGACTGGGTGGGTGTTTCCTGCATGGTTGAGATTTTAGGGAGGAAATCAAAATACAGAAACAAAGCCTTTGTTTTATTTCTGGATTCCAGCTGGAGATGGCTAGAGGGATGGAAAGTGGCAGCAGGAGCTGGTCACTTGGCACTTCAACAAAATAACCACTCTAATGAAGCATTTCACAGGGGCTTTTCTATTTAGAGTTGGTGTGGGTGAATAGGAAAGATGGGCGGAGGGCTGGGGGGGATCAGTGTATGAAGCAGGGGTGGCCATTGCCTCAAGCAGGGTTTCTGGCAAGACTTGCTGTTCAGGCAGAGGTCTGGGGCCACCCAGCTGGGCTCAGAGTTGGCAGCCGAGAGAGCATTAGGGACTCTTAGTCTCCCTTCCTGGGGGAGCCCTGCCTCCAGTTCCTGCTCCACTCTGTTGTCTGTGTGACTGATTGAACACTCCACCTCTGTGAGCCTCCGTCTCAGCTACCCCCATCCCCTTTTCTTCTCTGGTCCAGTTAGGGCCCTCATCCCACATGTGCGGAAATGGGAGGTGCACCCCCCCCCCGCCAGTGTTTCCTAATTCTTTCCAAAGGATTCTTTCCTTGCAGGAGTTCCTGAGGATATAATTTAGTTTTTTTTTTTTTAATTGCTCAAGCAGTACTTCTTCCCCTTCAGTATTCCTGAAGGATTGACTGTGTCCCACGTGTATATAGTAGGCTCAGCTTCGTCATCCCCTAAGCCCCACCACGTCACTGCTGTTGTATGTAACAGGCTTTCACCAAGGGCTTAGAAGAAAGGGGATTCCTGTGGCTTAGACCAGGGAAGAAGTTAACAGTGAATGTCAGAGATCCTCCCTTTGCTTGGGCACACTCTTGGAGAATCTGCCTGATATCTCTCTTCTGAAAGCTAATTTACTGCTCTTTCCCAGGGCCTAACTGTCCTGGACATTTTCACCCAGACCTTCAAAGAACTGCAGATTTCATTACTTTGGGTTGTAGAGCAGTGACATCTTTCTTAAACTAAGCTGTGGACAACCCGTTTATACTGTGAGGGGCCTTGTGAGTGCTTGTCTAAGCATCCTAGGCTTACAGTAAGAACCCGCAGAAACTATGGGGTTATTATTGTCATTATTACTAACCAGATCAAATTCTTAAATCAGGGCTTCTGTCCTAATGACCAGAGCAAACCCAGGTGTTGAGTTTTTGTGCATTCCCATTGGAACATTTTGCAGAGTAGCCATGAGACTTAGAGATGACATAAATAAACAAGTATTGATTGAGCACCTTCTTATGCCAGCCATGTGCTGAGCACTGACAGTCTACTAAGAAGACGCATTACATCATAAAGATCTAAGCATTAATTACCAGCATGTGAAGTGCTGTCAAGGCAAATAGCTGGATGCTTGTGGAGCACATAACAGTAATCTCACGTCGGCTGGGGGTACAGTGGGGGCCAGGGAAGGTAGGTGTAAGGTGCTTAACATGTGGTTAGGATATAATAAACAGGCATCGTAATTATCAATCCTGGCCACAGGACTCACAGCCCGGTTCCACCTCCAGCTGGTTGCTGCTACTTCACCAACCATAGTTTTGCATAGAGGTTTTTAATCTGCCCAAGATTATACAGCCTCAGAGGGGCAAAGCACTGATTGATGATTTTTTAATGAAAGTGCTGTATGTAGAAAGCAGAGGGGTGGGAGGTTGGCCCCCAAGTCATTACTGCCTTTGAATGAGCCCTCCCCCTGGGAATAGAGCAGTCTGCCCACTCTGCCCTGGTCCTTCCATGCCATAGCGCCTATCTTGGCCGGGCTGGTTAGGAGGGCAGAAAAACACACAGCAGCCATTTAGAGCTGTGGAAAGTGGCTTCCTGCCTTTCCAGCTGAGTGGGCTTGAATTGCTGGTTCTGGAAAGGTCCCCGAGAAGTCATCCCACCCTGCCTGCAGCCCTGGTTGGATGCCCAAGCCAGCCTGCCAGTCCTCCTGCGGCCTTCTCCACAGGCCTTCGCAGGGGAAAATCCCACACCTCCCTGGCCTTCTCATTGCCATGCCTGACTCGTTTTCAGGAAGTTTCTCTTATTTGGCCCCAGTCTTCTCTCAGCATTCTGGTTACTCTTTAAAAATAGAGATTGAATCTCCTTGTCCCACCTCAGGGAAGAGCCTGGACCCTGTCTCTTTCTCAATTAAATATAATAATGTTCACATTCTGTGTTAATGGTTTTCATATTTTGAATATAAATGATGCAAACAAATCAAAGCCACAGTCCTTCCTGAATGTGCCTTTCTGCCCTCTGCCTCCCCAGGCTCTGACTGTCTTGTGGGGCACTGTCTCCCCTCCCCTTGGAGGACATTGCTCTGGAAATTTCCCTTCAGGCCACCGCTGCCCTCCTCAGGGTCAGCTTACTTCCTCTCATCTCTTGATTCTTTGCTTTGGGGCCCAAAGCAGGCCAAACCAAGGTAGGGAGGAAAGTTGGCCTTGGGGCAGCCACAACCCCGGGCAGCATGAGCATGTGAACACGCTCAGGAAGGCCAGGTGGCTTACGCAGTGTTTAAAAATTTTGAATGCTGGCCAGTATTTTAAAAATCTGGAATTCTCACATAAAACTCGGATTTCTGGCTACTCTTTAAAAATGCAAACTCTCTAGTAGCCCTATTGTAGAATCTGGTCGTATCGGACAACTGGCGCAGAACTGGGGGGAGAGGGACAGAGACAAGGGTGACAAGGTCCGGCCCTCAGCCCCTGCTCCACTCTGACAGTGAAGCAACACCCAGCTCCAGGATTTGAGGGGAACACGGAGGGGCATGCTCCCCAGAAGAGGCAGAATGGCCCTGTGGCCAGCTAGGAGCTCTGTGGCCAGAGCTCAGATGACACGTGGGGCCCTGGAAAACCACAGAGCTCTGACCTTCAGGGTCCTTGAGGGCTAGCGGTGTCTTCTTGGCAATGTGTCCATGAGTCGTCAAGGGGAATAATGGCTGCCAGCTGGTCCTCCATAGGCAGAAGCAAGGGGCTGCAGGAAGGGGGTTCAGGGAGGTAGAGGAGGACCTGGTGGAGGGAACACTTCTGGGGCTCAGTTCAGAAGCATCTGGGGAAACTGAGGCGGCTCCTTATCGGGGTGGTTTTCACAGTACAGGGAGCTGAGTGGAAGATGCTGCCCATGGGGCCAGTGCCCTGCCAGAGGCAAGAGCCTGGTGACCAGGGGGCCATCCCTGAGGAGCGGCACTGTCCGGGGAGAGGGTGCCAGGCTTGGGGAGGGCCTAGAAAGCTCTGTCAGTGTCTAGAGCTTCAGGCTCCCACGGGCAGTTTTCCAGGAGGATCCTTGTGTTCTACAGTGATTGAGGGGTGATAATGGTGGGGTAGGAAGGGGGACCGTACTAGTGAAGGGGGCCAGGCAGAGGGCAGACAGGAGCCACTGTAGTGGGTGGGCCACATGAGGCAGGGTTGCTGGGTCTTGGTCTCAGATTTGAGATAAAGGGATGAAGTGAAGGGAGAGAGGAGGAAGAGACTGGGAAGAGTGCTGGGGTGAGGGCCTAGGTTGGCCCTGGGAAGACGTGCTGGCTGAATCTGGTTTGTGCAGAGTGGAGCCTGGGCAGCCCAAGGAGGAAAGTGTGGTGAGAGGCCCAGTGAGCAGAGGCCTGAGCTGAGGCAGCGTGGGGTGAGGGCAGGACCCCAGGGCCCTGGCGTGGGGAATCCAGGGTGTCCAGAAGCCAGCCCTTCCCAGGGGCTGACTACCAGCTGATCTTCCCAGTCACATGCAAGTTCTCATGGGAGGCTATAGAAGTTCTCCTCAGCTACAGGTGAGACTGCCCCCGCACTAGGAAAATATTAATAGACCTCCAGGGACTGAGAACAAGGATTTAAAAATACAGCCACTTCCTCCTCTCTTCCCTCAGCCGCCACCCGTGGAAGCTGTGAGCCTGATGGCAGCCCTGCCCCCACAAAGCCCATGCACTGCAGGGGGCCCCTATTCCTCTCCTCTGCTTTGGGGTCCTATCCACCTTCCCTGTCCTTGCTGAGGGTTGGGATCCAGAGGCCAGGCAAGACATGTGTTGGGAAGGTTGCCTAGACCTTTAGCTGCTCTGGGTACTGAGAGCCCTTGGACCCACCAAGCTTGGTGGACTGGTTGAGCGACAACTGGGACAGAGTTTTAGTTTTGTGGCTTGTTGGGGCTGGGTGCCAGACCTCAGCTCCTCCCTTTACTAAACTGTTCCTTTGGGCAAATGCCTTAACGTCTGACTCTCTGTCCCCTTGGTAAAATGGGGTAAGAACCCTTCACACAAGATCCCTGTGGCCCAGCCAGCCATCACCTGTCTCTGCTCCTTCCCAACCCTCCAGCCCTTTCCCGTCCTTGCTCCTGACCTCTGAGCTTCGAGGGCACTCTGTGCTGCGTAACTCACCATCTCACTGGGCCTCTGCCCGCATTTCCTACTGGCTAACCTCCTTGCGTTCATGACAGTGAGTTGTGCGGGCCCTGTGGACCCGGCAGCCCTCTAGCAGGTCTGTATTGCAGCCCTCTGTGTTGCACTCCCGGTACCTGTGAGTCAGGGAGGGTCTGAGGCTTGGCCATTTATTCCTTCATCATCCGAAGCTTCCTGAGCAGCCACTGTGCGGCCTGCGCTGCGGTTAGTGTAGGGATGCTTAGATGCAGATGTCTTAGCATTCAAGGAGCCAAACCCCCCAACACACACACACACACACACACACACACACACACACACACGAGTAAGCCTCCCTGACTCATTGCTGACCTCTGTCCTGGGCTAGGTCTGTGTACACATCCACACTTAATCACATCAAGTTACTTGTAGGACTCAGGACCTCCCTGGTTTTCTGTGCTTCATACCTTGTAGCTTCTGTTTCTCATCTGGGGCACACTTGTCCTTTTTTACTTGACCAATACCTACTTGGTCTCTCAGACTCCGTTCTGGCATTGCTTCTTGTTATGGTTTGTGTCTAACTTTCCCCCCGTAACGCCTCATGTGGTCATAGGTGGGGCTTTTTTAGAGGTGGCTGGATCTAGAGTGTGTGATGCTGGGATTAAGGGTGTGGGATTACTGAATCAGTCCACTGATTTGTTTGGTACCGCCCTAATCCTGGTAGCCTAGATAGAGTATAGAAGGGGCAGAAAGAAGCTGCTAAGGCCACTTACTTGTTTGCTTTGCTGCCTTCTCCTGCCATAAAATGTTTCTCTCTGCAATGCCCCTCTGCCATGCCACCCCGCCTTGAAACCAACCAATTATGGACTGAAACCTCTACAAACTTGGTCAGGTGTTTTGTCTCAGTCACAGAAAAAGTAACTAAGAGACCTCTGCTAGAAGCTTTCCCCAGTGTCCCCAGGCCAGGTGACATGCTCCCGCTCCTGGACACCCACGTTACTTGGCTCAGGACTGTAACCTCTGTCTGCCTGTCTGACTCCAAACTCACACTGTAAACCCCAAGGGTTGGGGCAGGGCTTGTTCATCTCAGTGTCCCCAAGTCTCATAGTCCCACAGTGGGTGCTGTGAGGCACTGACTGGAGGCCTGTGCTGTGGAGTCGAGCAGGTGTGTGTCATTAGAGAATGGTGGCCTCACTTCCAGATCTCTCTTCTCGGGGTTCCTGCCCTGTGACCTGTTGGCTTTCTTCTTTCTAAGGGCCATACCCTACCCACTGTAGGGTACCCAGAGGGCTAGACTTTCTAACAGAGCACACTTTTGGACTTAAGGACTGGAGGGAGACACTGTTCAGTGCTGAGTTCAATAGCAGTTCAGTATTTTTCACATGCTGTGTATTGAGCAAACACCTCCTGAGTACTTGGGAACATATAGAAAGGGCCGTGGTTCCTGTCCTATCATTCATTCAGTCAGCAAGCTCTTGGGAACCTGCTGTCCTGGGGATTGCTGTGGGGACCCAGGGCAAGCCCATGGGTGCCCCTCCAAGGCAGCATTGGGAGCTGAAGCCATCCAGGGAGAGGGTGTGAGGGGCTGCATTGTATTGAGCCGTCTCTCTGAAACTGGTTGCAGGGAGCTCGGGGAGGTGAGGAGGGGTTTTGGAGCAGCAGCAGAAGTGCTTTGTGGAACTTGGGGTGGATTTTGGAAGGGGATACTAATGATGGTAACCACTGAGCCAGTTGCTCTGTGCCACACAGAGAGCCACACCCTGTGTAGCCTTGCTGGCCTCTCCTATCACCGTGAGGCAGATGCTGTCGTTGTCTGCACTGCTGTGGCTAAGCAGCTTGCTTGCTGTGGTGACAGGCTGTCTGATTCCACAGAGCGAGCCGTTTCCCAAGGAGCTCCAGGTGAGGGGCAGCCCTGGGCGGGCCAGGAGTGGCTCATTTATGGGACACTACATGGGCTGGGGCAGTAACCAGTACAATGAAGAGGGTCCCACGTGGAGATGCTAGAAAATAACATATCAGCTGCCTGGTGCCCCCAGCTTCTTTTCTGGTCCTTAGGGCTGGAGCTCCTGCCAGGACCAGGTCTGTGTCCTTTTCATCAGACTGTCAAAGTCAGTGTTTGAAGTGGCAGGGTGTCTGCTCTCAGTGACCAGCATTTGCCCTAGGTGCCTCCAAAACTCTGGTCTGCCCCACTGTTCCCCCTGAAGGAACAGCCGTTCTGGACTTGGTGGTCTCTGCCGGGGCCTGGCTCTGCACACGTGTCCATCACCATAGCCACAGGAGCAAGCTCCACATGACAGTCTCAGGTCCTGGCACTGCCACTTTCTAACTGGGTACTCTTAGAAGAGTTTTTTTACTTTTCTGTGTCCCAGTTTTTTTCAACTACAAAATGAGGATAATCGAAGCCCTTACCTGGGAAGGGTATTGTGAGAATTAGAAGAGTTAGTGGTGAAATCTTCCAATAGCCACTGACACATTGCTCCCGTGAAGCATTCCTGCCATTTTTTAACATGCCTGCTATTGTAATGAACATGGCAGGTGCTGTAGTTTCTGCCCACTACTCAGGGACTCAGTGCTAGGTGGTAGAGCACTAGGCCTAGGCCCAGTCCGTTGTGTGAGACACTTGTGTGGGAAAGACACCAGTGTTAACGGCAGTGAGATAAGAAGCACATGGTCCTGAGGGGCTGTAGGGCCAAAGTTGTAGGAGCCCCCTGGCTTTTTGTAAGCATTGGCCTCTGCCTGTGTCGCCAGATCACTGGGTGATCGTTTCTGCCCTGCTCCTAGCAGTCAGGTGTGATCCTGGCAGAGGAGACTGGAAGACAAGCAGGCACTAGAGAGTTAGCAGAAGACCTGGGTAGTAGATAGCCAGGCAGCCTACTCCTGAAACCCCTAGGCCAGTGGTGGTGAACCTATGGCACATGTGCCACGGTGGTCACACAGAGCCCTCTCTGTTGACCCGGGAGCCACATTGCCCCAGCAACCTACACCAAATAACAGTTGTTTTTTCCAAACTAAAACCTCAGTATTCAGGTTTAATTGCAGTGTTGGCACTTTGTGGTAAGTAAGTGGGTTTGGGGTTTCAATTTGGGCACTCAGTTTCCAAAAGGTTCACCATCGCTGCCCCACATCCTTGCCAAGGAAAAAGATCACAACTAGGTAGTATGGAAGAGAGGGAACAAGAAGGGTAGTGGGTTCGATCTAGAATGGCAAACATGTTTTTTCTCTGTGCCAGTCACCTGGTTCTGGCTGCCAGAAGTGCTGTGTTGAAAGGATTCTAAGATTGAGCAAGGAAAAGACTCAGGATCAGTCAGTGATTTCTGCCATGGCTCTGGGGTTGGGGAGGAGCAGCACCTTTGATGTACACTTCCCATCTAGACTTGATGTTTAATGCCTTTGTAGCATGAGGTAGCATACATGGCTGGGTGTGTGGTTAAGTCTTAAGAATGGAGTGACCTCAACAAACCGAGGGCTTCCTAGAGGAGTCCAGGGATTGAATAACAGTGTTGGGCTTGAGTTGGTAAAGATATGAAGGACAGGGCTGGGGAAGCATTCTTGGGGAGGAGGGGATGAACCCTTGAGGGATGCCAATGGCTTTGACCCCCTATTGGGTCACACGCCATTTACGTACAGCCTGCAGGTCAGCAGTGCTGGGGAAGCTGCCCATTTCTGGGAATTGTGCCGAAGGGAAGGGCAGCTCCTGGAATGTAGAGCCATTTCCTCCACGTGGGTTGGGTCACTCCTAATGTGTCCTCATCCCCCACAGCTGGGCACACCCAGACATATTGGGGATGAGATTAGCTTCCCAAGATTGATTCAGCAGCCTGTGAATTCGTTCTTCCAAGAGCTCCATTAGTAGTAGAGAGATTGCCCTCCTCTTCTAGTCTTATTTATCTAGGAAACTTCTGGCTCAACTGATGGGTATCTTTAAAGTAATTAGTATCAAAATAGGCAAAAGAACAGTGAATACCAAGCCACCAATAAAATTTATAGCATTTTTTGGAAAGTCCTCTGGGTTGCCCCTTGATTCAGCCTGTTAACAGTCTGTGGTCCTATAATTAGGGCTACCAGGATAAAGAATGCTGTGTCAGGTCATAAATCATGACGACAGTTAAAGAAAAGCCATATGACAATTGATTGACAAAAGAACTAATGATAGTATGGCATTACAGTCCTGAGCATGGCCTTTATCGTCTGACCAGCCCCCAGTGAAGGTCCACTGAATGGTGGTAGTTGGTACTGCTGTACACCTCTTACTGAGCAGCATGGACCCTGGCCAGGGCTGTGAGACACTGCTTAGGTGTGGGACTGAGTGGAGCTGGCAGTGATCATGAAGCCTGTGGCCAACTAGACCCCAGCTGTCCAAGCCATTTCTGTCACGTGCATCTGTTGCTTACCTGAAACGAGATTCAGTGATTTGGGATTATGAGTTTAGAAACAAGCTCTGTAGAAGCCCTAGAACCTGGAAACCTGAGAAGAAGGGGGCAGATTTGGGGAGGGATGGTTAACTTTTAGACACTGGTACTTGGGGTACTCCTGGGGTCCACTTGTGTATACTTAGGGTCCTCCCATACCCCTCTGTGCTATGGTGTCCTTAGTCAGGCTAGAAATGGGGCAGGAAAGTGGAACCTGGAAAGGTGTGTAGGACCACAACTAATAGAGTTATCGGTGCAAAAAACCCTAGCAAGGATTTTCATTGGAGTTATTTTCACCGGAGTCTTACATAGTCTCATGGTCCTGTTCTCCTGCTTTATACATGAGGAAACTGAGGCTCTTGGGAGTTAAGGAACTTGCCCCAGATCACACAGCAGTCCATATCAGAGGCTTGAGTGAACAAAGCTACCTAGCTTTGGAGTTTTTGACCTCCTAGACTGTCCCACTGAGGACTACTGGGACTTTGCCAAAGGCTCTTCATAGGCGGTCTCAGATCCACCCACTCCACTTTGAAACTTGAAACTTGAAACTTTGAGTGAAAAGGATATAGTAGAGTCACCAGTGAACCCAGCTATCCACTTCCTACGGGTGTGAGCCAGCCTCTTTCTGAAGGATGGGCACCATTCCCCGGCTTCTGGATACAGGAAAGTTTGGGTGAGTGGGAGGCTGCACTGAGACAGAATCAGTCAGTCAGTTAATGCATAGACACTGAGCCCCCTGTGTGTTGGGCCCTGTGAGAGGCACGGGAATGAGAACACAGGATGCTAGTCCTCAGGCAGCTTATGATCTGTGTGGGGAGGTGAATCTGGCATTCAGAAAACAACTTCAAACCATGCAAGATGATGCTGACTGTGGGGAAAGAAATGGAAACCAAACCAGACAACCAAAAAAAGCTTACTTCTCAGTTTAAAGATGCCTGAGGTTTTTGTACACATATTATTAAAATTGTTGAAGAGGCAATACTGCCTTTTAGGAAGATGTTTTCATTATGAGGAATGGTTTAGGTTACTAGTGCAGCCTGTGGACTGGGTGGGGTGCTGGGAGCAGTGGTTGCCATGGGGATCAGCTCAGCTGCCTCTACTGTCAAGTGGCTGCTGTTTCAAAGTTGGTTTCTGCATGGAGGGGTCTGCCTGGAACCTCAAAGCCATTTCCCATGGAAACAATGTTCCAAATGTTGGGTGTCCTTCCCACACAGGTCTGTGTCATCTGGCTATAACAGAACTGAGATAGCACCGGGGCTTCTAATGAGGGAGGAGGAGGAGGAGAGGGAGTGGGAGGAAAAGGAGCAGGAAGAGGAGGAGACTGCAGCGGCCCAGAATCATGGAGCCTCAGAGCAGAACTGTGAGAGATAGAAATACACATATGCAGAGAGAGAAAAAGAGGGAGAGAGAGAGAGAGAGAGGGAGAGTGGGAGAGGTGTGTGTCTCTTCTGGTAGCATTCAGCTGGTCAATAGGAGAGTACCCAGTGTATAAAATTAGTAGGGAAACTTTGAAAAGAACCCAAGTCTACAGTTACATCACTCTCCCACCTCAAAGGGGCCAGTTCTTGAGATCTAGAGTCAGCATTCTAGAATGGTCTGTAAGGTGCCTTCTAGTTGAGAATGCTGGAAAGGAGATGGATGTTGTGAATGGAAGCAATTTGCTCCTTAAGGACCAACCAACTTTTTATCCTGTGGTGACTTTGATCATCACCTGTGTTTCGCTTTCAGAAAGCTCTTTCTTTGCACCATGGGAGACCAGTGAATTTTGTAGGAGTGTGGTACACACCTCTTGTCGTCTTGACTACTCTCCCCACTTATAATACCTCATTTAGCTAGAGGAATATATCCCATTTTTTCTGAAAATGGAAAACATAACCATCCAGAAAGATATATCCTACAGCCCTTCTGAAAAGGCTTCCTGGATTCATTCTCCTGCCCTGGGCTCACACTTGTTCTGGAAGTGTTCTGGCCTGGGATTCCTCTAACCTCTTGCAGACAGTGCCAACCCCTGGCTCAGAGTCGTCCCTTCCCTCTGTGTGGGAAGAACCAACTCTGGTCAGTAGGTTGTTCAGAAACACCAGCATTGGGCCTTTTGCTTCTTCAGCAAGTGTCTGCCCTGTGCTGGTGCTGTACTAGTCTCTGGGGGATGGGGAGGAGCAAGCTGTAGCCTCTGTCCTCTGCACAGTAATTGTGTTGAAGACCTCAAGCCTGATAATAGCCCCTGAACCAGGAACCACAGGCCTCAAGGCACAGGTTGCCTAGGGAGGCACCTCCTGGACCTGAGCCAGGAAGAGATGTGTGCCCTCCACACAGGTCCTGGCTGTGTGCAGAAGGTGCACTGTGATCCTGGGGCACAGCGGGAGAACACAGCTGGCTGGGGATGGCAGGTGGAGTGTGAAAGGCTGTAGCAGGGGTGTGGCTGGAGAAGGCATGAGGGCAGCTGGTAACAGGCCTTGAATGCCCAGTGAAGGAGTCTGGACTTCTTGACTCTTTAGCAGTGGGCAGCACTTAAGGGGTTTTCGGGACAAGGACCCGACCTGATGTGTGTGTTAATTATAGAGTCTAACCTTGTTGCACTGAGTCTCAGAAGGATGCCCCAAGTGGGGAGGGAACCCCAAGGATATGACTTCCTGTGGGCTGCCAGGCTTCCACAGGAGTGTGGGGTCCTGTAAAAAGGAGCGGCCCTCAGCTAGTCGTTTCCTTCCAGCAGCCTTGGCAGGCAGAGGGCATTTTTTTTCAAGTCCCCAGGTGATTCTGCTGTGGGTGGTCTGAGCTCTGACTCAGAGTGTAAGTTTATGTCTTTTGTTATATTTATTAGTGTACTGTCTTGTTTTCTTTCAAAGAAGAAAATCAGCAGGAAGGACTTTACTTCTTAATACCTTCCCACCCACTTGGTAGTTTTTATTCATGTGGCCACCAGCAGTTTTCACATAAAACTTTGAAAACCACCTCTTTCACCAGCAAACACATTTTAACCCTGGCCCAGCTTCAGTCTCCACACTAGGGCAACAAGGGTTAATGAGGGGCATCTGAGGAGCTGACACCACGCTCTGCTGACCTGCGAGGAACTGACCCACTGTTTCCATCACCCTTTGATTCCCCTGGGGACCCTCTGCGTCACCATCCTGGTGTGAATTCTCCCTGGGAGAGCTCAGTGGGTTATAGCCATAGCTCATTTAATCTCTGTAGGGACATGTAGGAACCAGATTCTGGGGCTACAGACAGCACCTGGTCGTGTCCTGCCCTAGCAGAGTTTAAATGAGAGAAGGCAAACATTTTCAGGTGGCTTGAATATTTTATTTTATGGGGAACATTGAAATATTATCAAACTTCCCAGTGTATACATGTATCAGTTGTCCCTTGGTATCCAAGGGGGATTCCAGGACTTCCTGTGGATATCAAAGCTTGTAGATGCTCAAGTCCCTTATATAAAATGAAACAGTATTTGCGTACAATACATTCTCCCCATATTTTTAAATCATCTCTACATTACATATGTACCTGATACAATGTGCTATATAGTTATCTATATTGTTTAGAGAGTACTAATAAGAAAAAACTGTACAAACACAATTCGAAAACATTTTCAATCCATAGTTGGTCATATCTGTGGATGTAGAACTTGCAGATAAAGAGGGTGACTGTGCAGGTCTATTTTAGAAAACTGACATATTGCGAGAACTAAAGAGAGAACTACCTTCGCAACCCCTTCATGCCTGGATGTGCCCCTAGATATGGGGACATTACCAAAAGTGGGATCTTCTGTATTTGCTGTTTTATAGCCTAGTGTATTTTCATGTGTAATATAAAATTTTTGTAGGCTAGTGAATATCATCCTTTTTAATTGACTGCATAGTATTCAAATTATATAGATAATTTCCACCACTCAGTTTTTGTACATGTCCCCTAATCTCACCTTAGAGTGGATTTTACATGTGTAGAGCTCTGAGAGAGGCTATGTCCACTTTCAGTTCTTACATAATCATGCAACTGTGTTCTTTGCCTGGCCTGGAGCAGTGTATACAAGTGTGGACTTCCCCATTGTGGGGAAGTCCTAAATGTCAACATCAGACCTCAGTGACTGAAGGATTTGGCAGCAGCCCTAGCCTGCAGCGCCATACAGACTAGCACGGCCCCATAACCCATGTCAGTGCCTAACCCTCTGCAACCAGGGTTTACAAGGGAGTAGATTAATACAGGACACATAATTTATAGGATTATTTTGTATTCACCCAAAGAGTCAAATGCAAAAGAGTGAGGAGATCTGCCCACGCACTAGAAACCCAAAGAATCCAGCTGAGGCCGTGAATCCCATGGCAATGTCCTGCATGAGTCCAGCTGCAGACCTAGAACCCATAGCAGTTTCCTCCATGACTCCAACTGGAGGCCTAGAGCCCATGACAATGTCTCATGCAAGTCTGTATCAAGGATCTGCACGGGAAAGGCCCAAAGGTCAGTGGTGGAAGCTAGAAAGTCTGTACCAGTGGGGTGAAAGATCTGCACTGGAGCCAGGAAGCCATGCTCAAAGGAAGGACCAGAGCTCCCCCAAAGAGAACCACAGCCATCCTCAGTGACAGCGAAGACCCATGCTCCTCCAACGATGAGAACAGCTGCATTCATATCAGGAAAACCAGCATGGCAAGCTTCTCCAGGAGAGTCAGCTGCGCACCCACTTCTCCTCCAGTTCTCTTTTTATGCTGTTGGCAACAGTGCTCTCAAGGGGGCCTTCCACACCCAGAACCATGCTGATTCAGTTCAGTTGGATGTTACGAATTGACCATTCATTAATCTACCACACCCTCTTTCTGTCAAAACTTAGAATGGAAGGCTCTTCTAGAGCCGAAAATAACTATAAATATTACCCAAGCCAGCCCTGAAATCTGATAGAAAAGGAAACTGGCTTGGAGAGGTCAGTGGCTTTTCCAAGAAGGGGTGGCATACAGGACCCCCAGTCCTTTGCGTCTCAGGCCACTCTGCCTCCCTTCCCTCTGTGAGACTGTCCGTTCCCCTGCCACACATGTCATGCCTGACCCCTTTCTAGCATGCAAGGGATATCTTTAATTTCTTCTGCAGAGAGGTAAGATTAAGCCTTTGTTTCTTCTGTCCAGGATCGATTTTTCTGCTACCCAAGATGCCCTAACAGCAGGAGGTTTTACATCTCCCCAGCAAGATTCACAGTGAGCAGCTTAGATCTCTGAAACAACCCTTAATTGTTCTTTAGGTGACACCCCCACCACCAGTGTGTAACATCTGGTACTGTCAGCCTCCTCCTCCTGGAGACTGTTGGCTTCTATCACTGTGACAGATGCTGGTTTCCCTCCTGCTTTTCTAAGTGTTCCTCCCATGGCCCCTGCCTGCCTTTCTTCCTTGTCACTTTGTGACATTATTTTCAGTGGCAGCTCTTCACTTCTCTGCTGTTACCTTATCGCAGTCAGCCCATATCTGTTAAGACCCAATTGTTCATTACAATCCTGGTCCCACATTTCCTGCTGCCTCCTCCTTCCCTTAGCTCCCAGTTTCTCAGCTGTGGCAATTCCTTATCAGGTGGGGGGACTGTCCTGTGTACTGCAAAGTGTTGAGCATCCATCATTAGATACCGGTGACACCCACTCTGTTTTGACCATCAAAACTATCCCAGACTTTGCAGATATCCTTGGGGGGCAGAATCACCCTGGTAAATCACTGCCTGAATCAGGTTCCATATCATGAAAATGAAGTTTCCACCTATTCCTCCTTTCTCCCCAGTGAAAACAGGGTTGATCAGATATGACTTTGTGCATGACAAAAGGCAGGTAGACAGAGGGAAAGGAGCCAGAACCACAGAATTTAGAGAGTTGGAGGAGCCTGAGTCCCTGCACTCAGGTGTGCTAAACTTTCATGGTCCTGTTGATCTCTGCATTGAGACCTCATTTCCTTTTCAGCAAAGCATTCCAACTGGTAAGAGATGATAGGTCTTTTGCAAAAGGAAAGGGGACCAAGACATGGAGAGAGGGGAAGGGAGAGGAGGGGAAAGGGATGAAAAAAGAATTAAGATGTGTTGTGCATATACTGACCCCCCACAATGAATGAGTCATTATGTACTATAAACATGGATTAGTAAAACTTTTTTTTAAAAGAACATTAAAACCGAAAAGTACAAAATAAAGGATGGATAATAGGAAACTGGGAGATGGATCATTTGCAAATGGGAAAGGAATTTAGGGAGGGAGAACAGGTTAAGGGGGGATAAAAAGAATAAGATTTGTTATTTCCATGTACCAACTCCTCATGATGAATGTAATCATTGTGAACTGCCAACAGGTATTATACTATTAAAATTTTTTTATAAAGGAGAAAAAGATGATACGAAAGGTGAATTTTTGTGCCATCCATGCTCTGATCAAAGTCATCATGATTACCTGTGTAGTTCTAGGACAGTATAGTTCTAAGTGGAGAACTTCTTTTTCATGGCTTTTGCCTTTTTTTTTTTTAAAGGGTTTTGCTATGCAGTTTAGGCTGGCCTAGAACTCACTGTATAGCCCAGGCTGGCCTTGAACTCACAGTGATCCTCCTGCCTCAGCCTCCTAAGTGCTGGGATTACAGCCATGCACTGCCACAGCAGCCTGGCTGTTCTTGTTGAAGACCTGTGGTACCATATTCTCAAGACCAGGCCTAGCACACAGTTGGTGTTCAGTAGATGAGGGTGGAATAAGTCATTCGAATGGTGACTGTCTCTGGGTGGGTAATACCTTTTAGTTTTTTTTCCATTTCTTTATTTTCCAACTTTTCTACCTTTGGGAGTACTTGTTTCTTTGTAAGAAGGGAGGAAACTTTGTGAACATTTTTCCCTAACTCAGAAAGAGAAAAAGCCCCAGAACAACCCTGACCTCATTCCTCACGTCTTGCCTCCCTAGGTCTGAGCTAC
Organism: Dasyprocta punctata; assembly: GCA_004363535.1. Lineage (NCBI taxonomy): Eukaryota > Metazoa > Chordata > Mammalia > Rodentia > Dasyproctidae > Dasyprocta > Dasyprocta punctata. Next base: position 16,472 of record RJWM01014127.1, on the reverse strand, counting down.
CAGAACCATGGCAACCAGCGCTGTCCCCAGTGATAACCTCCCCACCTACAAGCTGGTGGTGGTGGGGGATGGGGGCGTGGGAAAGAGTGCTCTCACCATCCAGTTTTTCCAGAAGATCTTTGTGCCTGACTACGACCCCACCATTGAAGACTCCTACCTGAAACATACAGAGATTGACAATCAGTGGGCCATCTTGGACGGTGAGACCAGGGGCCAGCCCTGTGTGGGATGGGACATTGAGGAGGAGGGCCGGGGAAATGTGGAAGGCATCAGAAAGACAGTATGAGTTCAGAATAGGGAAAGCCTTTCTAGAGGACTTGAAAAGCTTTGTGAAAACCAAAATGTACGTTCAACAAAGAGACAAGGCTAGAGTCATGCTAACTCGGTGATATCATGTTATTGCTTGCTTGATCAGAGGCTCTGATTAGCAGTTACAGATGTCTCTAGCTAATAAGAAAGGGAAGAGCAAATTATTTTTAATAAGCATAGTTTATTTGGTCATTGTCCTTTTGAGGGATGGATCTTGCCTCTGACATTGTGTTTCTAGTTTTAAATTTGTATTTCTCAAAGTAGTGTAAGCAATGAACTTACTAGAAATGCAAATTTTTAGGCCCCTACTGATTCAGAAATTCTGATGATGGAGCAATCTGTCCAACTACCCCGGCAATGCAAAGTGAGAAATCACCGCTCTAGATTTTTGCTGATTATTATTTTGTATCCCCTGAGTCTTTCTCTTAAACAAAGACTCATTAATCATAGAATGTCGGTCTGGGAAGGGAGCTTTGAACACTGCTGAGATACAAATTTTCTATCAGATATGTGCTTTGCAAATATTTTTTCCAGTCTGTGGCTTGTTTTTCTTTCAAAGGCCAGACCTTTTAATTTCTGTGAAGTCCATTTTATCAGTTTATTCTTTTATGGATTGTACTTTTAGTGTTGTTTCTGAGAAATCTTTGCCTAATGCAGAGTCACAAGTTTTTTTTTCTTATTTCTCCTAGAAGTTTAATGGTTTTACATTTAGGTTTATGATCTATCCTGAGTTGGTGTTTTAAAAAATATGGCATGAAAAGAGAACAAAGTTGATTTTTCTATGAATGGACATGAAGTGATTCCAGAACTGTTTGTCGAAAAGACTGTCTTTGCCCTGCTGAGATGCTTCTGTGCTTCTAGTGAAAATCCACTGTCCATATAATCTATTTCTTTAATATATTTATCCTGACACCGGTACCACACTGCCTTGATAACTGCTGCCCTTTAAGTCTTGAAATCAGATAATCTTAAACCTCCAGCTTTGTTCTTTTTCAAAGTCATTTAAACTACTGTTAGTCTTGAGTATTTCCATATGAATTTTAGAACCAGGTAAAATTTTGGATTACCATTGTTGAACCTTTTAACCCATGAGTGCAGGACTGTACCTTTTTCTATTTATTTAGGTCTTTTAAAACTTCTCTCATCAATTGTATTGTGGCTTCGAGTGTGGAGGTCTTTCACCTATTTTGTCAGATTTATACTTATATATTTATTGATGCTATTACAAATTATTTTTATAGTTTTGATTTTAGTTTTTCCTTGTTTGCTGCTAGTGTATATAAAAATAAGATACTTGGGGATCGAACTTATGATCTTGCACTTGCCAGGCAGGCGCTTATGCTGCTGAGCTAAATCCCCAGCCCACAGTTTTATACATTAATCTTATAACTGCAGGTTGCTGTAATGGCTTCTTAGATTCCACTGGATTTTCTGCCTAGGTGGTTACGTCAGGGATAAAGGCAGTTTTACCACTTCTTTTCTAATCTGGATGGCTTTTCTTTTTCTTGCCTTACTTCATTGACTAAGGCCTCCAGTATACTGTTGAACAGAAGTCCTGAGATGCGACATCCTTGTCTTGGTCTTGAAGCAGAAGCATTGAGTATAATGTTAGCTATAGATTTGTTCTAGATGCCCTTTATCAGGTTGCATACAATTGCTTTCTATTTCTAGTTTTCTCAGAGCTTTTAATCAGGAATGGCTGTTGGATTTTGTCAGATGCCTTTTCTGTGTGTACTGACATAATCATACTGTTTTTCCTTTTATGTTTTATTAATATAATAAATTACATTGATTTCTTTTCCTATCCTCTTCCCTCATCTTTCCTTATTTTGGGGGGAGGGCAGAGTGAACCCAGAATCTTGCATGTGCTAGGTAAATGGTATTTTGTTTGTTTGTTTGTTTGTTTTTGAAATAGGGTGTTGCTATACAGTTCAGGCTGGCCTTGAGCTCACTATATAGTTTGAGCTGGCCTCAAACTTGGGGCTGTCCTCCTGCCTCAGCTCTCACGTGCTAGAATTATAGGCGTGTTCTAACATACCTGGCTCATTTTCTTTTCTGATGTTAATGCAGCTTTGCATCTCTAGAGAAAACCCCATTTGATTATGTTATTTTTTAAGAATATTGTTGACTGATTTGCTAAAATTTTGTTTATAATTTTTATATCTGTTCTTGAGGGATAATTGGTTTGTATTTTTCTTAAAATGTCTTTGCCAGATTTTGATATCACAGTAATGCCGAATAGAGTAAGTTGGGAATTCACTTTTCTTCAGACTTCTAGAAAAATTTCAGTAAAATTGGCATTGTTTCTTCCCTAAATGTTTAGTAGAATTCACCAAGGAGGCCAGCAGGGCCCAGAATTTTCTTCGTAAGAAGGTTTTCTTTTTAATTTAAATTTTATTAGTATATGTTTGTAATATGTAATGATTACATTCATCCTGGCAAGTTGGCATCTTAGTTCTTTATTCATCTCCCCCCTTGCCCTCTGTTCCATCTCATGGTTACCTTCTTTTTTGCAAAAGATGTCTCTCCCTGTTTCCTATTGTGGGAACATTTCGAACTACAAATTAAATTTTCTTAATAGATATGGGACTACTCAGATAATCTGTTCTTCATTGAACTTTGATAGTTTGTGACTTTCAAAAGTTTGTTCATCAAAGTTATCATATATATTGGCATAAAGTTGTTTATAAAATTCTCTGTAGTATCTAGTGATGTCACCTCCTTCATTCCTGATTATTGGCAATTTGTATCTTCTTTTTTTTTTTTTTTTCCTGATTGGACTGGTTAGAGATTTATAATTATTATTGATTTTTTTCTGAGAACCAGCTTCTGCTTCCATTGATTTTTTTTTTTTCTCTTGGTTGCATTGATTTTTCACTCTTTATTCTTTCCTTTTGTCTGTCTGTTTTGGTTTAATTTTCTCCTTTCTGTTCTAATTTTTTAAAGTGTAAGCTGATATGATCTATTTGAGACATTTCTTTTTTTCTGTGGCACTCATTTGGTGCTATAAATTCCTTGTACTCCTTTAGTTGCACCTTACAAATTTTAATATGTTGTGTTTTGATTTTCATCTATTTCATATTCTACTTTCTCTTTGGATTTGGTCTTTGAACCATAGGTTACTTAGAAGTATATTGCTTCATTTCTAAGTATTTTGCAATTTTCCAATAATCCCTCTGTTCTTGATTTCTAAGTACACTGTGTTAGAGAACTTACTGTGCATTATTTGAAGTCTTTTTAAACTTATTGAGGCTTCTTTTACCCAAACTATGTTCAATCTTGGTAAATGCTCTGTGTGAGTGAAAAGAACTTGTATTCTGCTATTGGTGGTGCTGTGTTCTTTGGCTGTCAGTTAGCTCAAATTGGCTGATAATGTTTTCTAAATCTTCTACATCTGTATTGGTTTTCTGAATATTTGTTCTTTCAACTATTGAGAGAGAGTATTTTTGAATTTCAGAGAATAAATGTGGATTTCCCTGTCGTTTTCCTTTTGATTCTGTCAGTTTTTGCCCCACGCATTATGACACTCTGTTATTAAGTGTATAAATGTTTAGGACTGATACAGCTTCTGGATGAATTGACCCTTTATTTATTATAGAATATCAGTATCTTGAGTTTCCCCTCCCTTCACTGTAGCCTGGAAATTCTCAAGGTCAGACAGATGCATAGATGCCCTAATAGATTTTGTATCCTATCTCAAGGATCACTGTTCTTTGTTGTTTGACGTCTGGTGTCTTGAAACGATTGTTTCATCTGTTTTTTGTTTTTTCCAGGTGAGAAGGTAAGTCTAGTTCCTATTACTCCATCTTGATCAGAAAGAGAACCAAATCACACACTGAAGAAATACAACTCTGTGAATATACTAAAAAACATTGTATTATGCACTCTAAAGGGGTGAATACTGTGGAACATGAATCGTGTTACAGTTCAGATAGCACTACCTTTGAGGGGTTGTCTACTTCCTAGGACTTTGATCAGTTCCACCAGGAACCAACGCTTCCCACTTTATAGACTTGGCACGTAGTGTTTTTCTGTGCTAGAACATTCTTTCTGCAGAAATACTTACTTTGTTTAGGTTTGAACTCAGATGTCACTTTATCTGCAAGTTCATCCCTGGCCAAACCATCTACACTAGTGTCCAACTACCTTTGACATTTCTCTGCCTGCCCAATTCTGGTTTTTTTAATTCAATTTCTGTATTTCTTTTACTGTTGAACATATTATATATTTGTTTGAGTTTCCATCCCTCCCCATTGCAATATAAATTTATGAGAGCACATGCTTAATTTTATTTACTGCAATACCCCTAGCATCTAGAATACTGCTTGGCTCATAGGAGATCCTCAATAAATATTTGTGGGATGAATAAATGAGTAAATGAATCCAGACAGTATGTGTACAGTCACAGGTTTGGTGTGCTGGCTTTGTTATTTTTTTCTAACTCACATTAAAATAAACATATAAATAGATATGTAAATATATAATTACATATAAAAATATGAAATTATTAAAATTAAAAACATACTTAGGTACTTTCTAAAATAATTGCATGCATCACCTACTGAAATCTGTACCACACTTCAGGGTAGACTGAGTTAAATAAACGTAAACAAGTCTCTTTACTGCAGGGTTTATAAGAACCTTTAATACACAGCTCTACTGAAGCATTATCCTCAGAGTTCCCAAAGGGGCATTTTTGTGGTACTGGGGATCAGTGGTACCACTGACTTACATTCCTAGTCACCTTTTTAAAATTTCAGGCAGGACTTTGCTAAGTTGCCCAGCCTGGACTTAAATTTTTAGTCTTCCTGCCTCACCCTCCCAACGTGCTGGGATTACAGGTGTGCGCCCCCACACCTAGCTCCAAAGGGACTGTTTTTTGCACACCATTCTGGGCTGTGTTCACAGAAAACATTCTGGAAAATATTGCATAATGCATATAAGAGAGTAACACATGCCTAGTACTAATTGTAACTCAATATTATTTCTCTTTGCAGCCCTAAAAGTTCTTTAACTTTTTTCTAAATCACTTTGGATAATAGTTTTTTTGGGGGGGAGTGTTTTTTCAAGGGTGAGTTTTAGATTTCATGATAACATTTATAGCAGTGTCAGCAGAGCGGGGGAAACATGGCCACAGCATTGCTGTAGAGGCACAGATTCTCAGTGCCTTTAATCCTGCTGTGCAAGTCAGCCCTGATTTGTAGCACTGCCCACCCAGGCCGACCTCAGGAGCACACAGTGAGTGCCACGACTAGTTCACTTCTCTACTCAGTGAGGTCTTTGGTTAAGAAAAGGAAGACTGGGGAGGAGGGGCAAAAAAAAAAGACTTAAAATTTTTAGGCTAACTATTTAGCATGGCTTTTAAAAAGTGCTCCATATGTGGGGAACTTTAATCCAAAGCCTGTTGTATTGAGGCTTGAGTGTAACCCTGAACCTTTCTGAGGCCAGCCTTTTCTAGGGTGGTTTGCAGCCCTGGGGTAGTGAGGACTTTGCATGGGCATCCAGAACCCTGACATCCTGCTTCACTGGTGGTCACCCATCTGGGCAAGTGGCAGGCCTGGAGGTGCCTTCAGCTGCCCCACCCTGCGCTAAACTACAAGTGGTGTGGACTTTGGGTTTTCTTCTTCCAAACACAGGAGGAGCAAAAACATGGCAGCATGATGTTGGTCACAGTGGTGATGAGGATAATTATCATGACAGTGATGATATTATTGGGCTGTTGCTATATGAAGGCCTATGTACAACACATTGTACTCACTCTTTTTACCCTGACAAGCCCTGATATGGTGCTTGTTACCTCTATGTTGTGGATGAAGAAAATAAAGCCGGGTGCCCCTGGGAGTGGGTGTTGGAATCCCTGGAGAAGATCACGTGGCTAGATTATCAGGACCCATGCACAGACTCCTATCCCTTCTGATGGTGCTCCTTGCCCATATGCTCAGGCCAGGTGCTGTGTTCCACCTCATTCTCCACTCAGGCCCTGATACCCACTTATCTCCTTTCTATGTCTATGAATTTGACTACCTGGATGCCTCATCTGAGTGCTAAGTGTGATCATACAGTATCTGTTCTTTCATGACTACCTTATTTTACACAGCATGGTATTTCCAAGATGCATCCATGTTGTAGCATGTGCTGAATTTCCTTTTTAAAGCTGAGTAGTATGCTCCATCTATAGTATATAAATAACGTGTATACTCCCAAATAATATAATGCATATGGTATAATAATGAAGTTGACTCTGTACTCCACTATGTATATTTAGCACATACTGAGTATTTGTTTATGTGTTGATGGGCACTTGGGTGGGTATCCCCTTTTTGACCATTGTGAATAGTGCTGCTATAAACATGGGTATGCAAATGTCTCTCTGAGTTCCTGCTTTTACACCTTTGGTTTTAGAATTCTTGTTTGCTTCTTTTTTTTTCTGGTGGGCCGCAGCTGGAAGGCAGCTGAACTCCATGGTGTCACTTTACACCGGAGGAGCCCAAGGTGCTGATGGATAAGTGTCTTGCCTAGAGCCACACTTAGTTAGCTATTGGAAGACCCAGCCCTTGGCCTGCTGCTGACCCAGCCAAGCATCTCCTCCATTCTGTCATGCTACCTTCTACTTTGGCCTAAGCCTTGGGCTTCTAGAGTAGGATGTTGCCCACTTAGAATCAAAACAGGTATTTCTGAGTCTTCCCCCAACTTGGCTTCCAGCCAGCCTCTGGAACGTGTGTGAGTCCTCCATTCCCAGAGCACAGCAGGGGCTCGGTCTCAAGACAGCCCTTCTCACCTAGGTGCTCTTGGGAGCAGCGCCACAGCCTCTCTGTTCCATCTCTGTCCTGTCTCTGAGCCATCTCCCCTGCAAGGACACTGTCTTCACAAAGAGCGAAAGCCTGGCTCTTCTGCAGCCTCAGAAGCTGGGACATTTCCACCCTGGCTTCTGCCCAAAACCTCAGACACAAGTGCTCTTGTCTTTTCCAAGGGGCCTGGACCTGGCTTTTCCCCGAACACTTGAATCCACATTCTTTCTGGTGACAGAAGGAGAGAACTTTGGAAGGCAGGGAGGGGAAATGAAACATTTATTGAGTACTTTTTTCCTAAGCCAAAGAGTTTACCCAGTGGGCATCTATGCTTAGGGCCAGCCATTAGACCACCTTCAGAATGGGCTCTTCCCAGGGTCCCCGAGTAAGAATGGAGAGACCTGTCCCTCCACCTGCCCTCTGTCTCTGGGAGGCCGTGATGTGGGAGGAGCTTTCCCTTCCCTGCAGGAGGCAGCATGGTCACTGGCCGCCAAGATGAACTGAGCCCTGCAGCCCTGTATCTTCCTGTTTCTCCTGGCTGCCACAGCCTTTGCTGCTAATGATTCCAGGAAACTGGAACCTGCTGTTCTCCAACATGCCAGGTTAGGTAAGGCCTATTCGTAGAACACTCTTCTTCACAGAGAGTCCAGATCTGCTCCCAAATCCCCTTGCTCTTACTCCTTTGGCCCTCGGGGCAGTGATAGCAATTACTACTGACCAGACTTTCCTTGAAGGCCACGTGCCATTGTAAGGTCTTTAATCGCTTCATTTCATCCTGTCAAATTGAGATCAGTGAAATGATTGTGGGCTTCCAAGACCACAGCCTGCTCGGAACCATTATACACCAGTCCAGCTGAACTAGTTGATAAAATAGTGACATATTCTGTACCTTTGGTAAATTGCTACTCCTGAAGACCTGTGCCCTGAGAGCCCTTCCCCAGGGAAGCCCAGACCTTCTGCCCTGGCACCTGTCTAGCGGCCCTCTGATTAGAGTAGCTCACAGGCGAGAGGACTGGGACTCTTCTGAGAAGTGAAGTGACATGTTCTGAGTTGCACAGCTGATTAGAGCTGCATTCCTTCTGACCCTGAGCCAAGAGACTCAACCTTTTTCTGTGCTCATGGGAGCTGAAGGACCTACCATCAGCTGCTGGCCACAGGTGAGCTCATGAAGCTGGTCTCAGTGATGGAGGTGTGTATGGCAGCCCCTAAAGTCAGGCCTTCTTTAAAATTTGTCCTTGTCTGTTGCTGACAGACAGGTCCTGTTTGCCTGCAGAGAGTATGGGGCTGTGATCTAACTCTGGAACTTCGTGTGGGACAATTCCTGGAGGTCATGTGACCAGTTTCAGCTGAGCACACCAGCCTGCTGGGTTGGTCTGTGGTCCCACCTGCTTGCCCTCAGGTTGGGTGATATTCCCAGCTCTGGACTTAGGGTTGCTTTTGCCGGCCTGTCCAGCCTGCTGACCAGGTACTCCTCTTCCCTTTTGGCAGAGACAGCCTCAGGACAATGACCTTGCACCCTGGGGAGAGCGGGTATCCACGTCCACATTGCATATGCCCTTGCAGTTGTCCCAAAGAAAATGGAAAGCTACAAAATAACTCTTCCTGAGGAGAGGGACTTTGTCTTTTGCCCACCATTGCATCTCTGATGCCGACCTAGACTTGACACCTTTTAGGTATTTAATTGTTACCTACTGAATGAGTGAGGGAAAAAGACATCTTATAAGGAACATAGCACATGGTAAGCCCCAGTAGATGTATTGTCACTGCAACTGCTCAGGTATGATTTATATTAACATTTACAAGGGTGGCTTTGTGCTTTTAGGAACAGGTCCCATCACCTGTGCAGTTTAGGGGCCACTGACCCATGCCCCTGTGTCTGGGAAGTCCAAGAGTGAGGCTTAACCCCCTAGTCTAGGTTTACCACCTCTCTCTACAGAGGTGTGTGGATTGGATCCCAAATCTTCTGTACCTCGGGGTGTTTAAGTCATTCAGTAACTACTTGTAAGTGCCAGCTGTGTACCTACCTCCCTTTTGGGCTCTGGGAACACACTGCTTTCATGAAGCTTGTGTTACAGTGCAGGGACATAGTATAAACAAACATGTACAGTGTCAGGTGTTTATAAATGCTGTGAAGGGGAATATAATATAATGTGAGGGAAACAGTGAGGTCTTTCTGACAGGGTGGCACTGGAGCAGAGACTGCAGGGAAGAGAATTTCAGGCAATGAGAATATTGGGTGCAAAGGCCCTGAGGCAAAGTGTGCCTGGCCTGTCTGGGGAATAGTTAGTACAGTACATGAAGGGGAGTCTGGCTAGAGGTAAGAAGGCGGGCTGGATGGGGCCGAATTCATACGGCTTTGAAGGAAAATAAGCCATGGAGAGTCTTGAGCAGAGGGAGGGACATGATCTGACTGATGCTTTAAAGCTTCCTCTGGCTCTCTGGTGTGTGGAGCAGTTCATAGGGGTACCAGGGCAGAGTCAGAGAAACTAGTGAACAGGCTGTGACCAGGGCACTGGTGGAGGAAGATTCTGGGTGTATTTTGAAGGAAGAAATCAGGATTTGTGCTGGAGCATCTGAGATAGCCGGGGGGTGGGGGGGACAGGGAGTCTGGTTGGTACAACCAGGAGAATAGTTATATTTATCAAGATTAGGAAGACTGGTGAGAAGTAAGCTTGGGGGAAATCTAAAGTCTAATTTTGGACAGGTAAGTATGAGCCGTTTTTCCCCCACACTAGTAGAAGTCAGGGGAACAGCTGAATCTCTGAGCCTGGAGCAGGGGACATATGTGGGCTGAAGATGCAAATCTCGTAGGTGACAGGGAAAGCCACAGATGAGAGATTACCAAGGGATGGAATGGTTAGAGAAGGAGACACCAGCATCTAGAGTTGTGATGGAGAACCTCTCAGAGCTTTCAGAAGGGTACAGAAAACCAGTCACTGTGGTAGGAGGAGAACAGAGAGGGTGGTGTCCATGGCCTGGGGAAGGAGGCACTCCACACAGGAGGGAACCATCAGCCACGTCATCGTGTGCTGGGAGTGGGTGGAGGACGCCTGTTGGGTTGGTAAGACAGCGGTCATTGGTGACTTGACAAGATCAAGTTTGGTGGAGTGGTCGGGAATGAAAGTCATCAGAGTGGATTAGAGAGAGCAGAAAAGAGGGTGGACAGGAAGGGAATAGTGCTATGAAGAATAGAGAAACAGGATGTGAGATCATGGGGCGAGGCTTTCTCGTGTTTCATTATTTCATTTTATTTAAGATGAAAGAAAGTATAGCATGTTTAAATACTGATGAAAATAAACCAATGGAGAGAGAAAAGGCTGCTGCTGCATAGCGGGGGCACAGCAATAGCAACAGTGTCCTTGCAGGAGGCAGGAGCCAGTGTCCAGCCAAAGGGATGGTCTTCAACAGAGGCAGGGGCAGGTCATCCACCATCATTAGAGGGCAGGGGAGTGAGCATTTCAGGAAAAAGATAGCTTGATGCTTTTTCTCATACAATTTTTCCATTGGCGATACATGATTTATGTAATATTCACATGTCCAGGTTGGTAGACTTTAGAATGTTCACAGAGTTGTGCTACCACAAATTGCTGCTGGGTCCACAAATCAGTAATCACTAGAATCACCACTGTCTAATTCCTGAAGTTTTTCATCACCACCCCCAAAAATTGCCCATGCCAATGAGCAGTCAGTCCCTGAATCAACTAACCTAAGCCCTGCTTTTATGGGTTTGTCTGGTGTTCTGTGACTAGATTTTTTCATTTAGCATAATGTCTTCAAGGCTTATCATATTGCAGTGTTACATCTTCCTTTTTATGTGTGAATGATACCCTAGTACACAGATATACCACATTTTGGTTTTTCTTTCATCAGTTGATGAACAGTAGAATTGTTTCCACTTTTTGACTCCAATGAATAATATTATTGCAAGTTTTTGTGTAGACTTACATTTTCAGGTCTCTGGAACATATCCTAGGCAGGGAATTGCAGAATGGTATATTTAACATTTTGAGGAATTACCAAGCTGTTTTACAAACTGGCTGCAATAGAGAATAACAGGGAGGTAGGGCCTTGGCTTCCAACCTCGCAAACACCTCCCAGCCACTCTGGGAAGCCATTTTATTTTCCTGCCAGCAGTTCCCACCAGCACCTCCAAGATGGGCTTATGTGGGGAAGAGGCCTGTAGAAATTCACTCCTGGGCCTCTGCTTCAGGTCAGCTTAGAGCAGAGGCCTGGAGGAGGAGACCATGGGCAGTGATAAGGCCATCACCTGGGGAGAAGAGGGTGACTGGAGAAGGCTGCATTTAGAGCCACTGGGTGTTCTAAAGGCCCTGGAAATTGGTGCCAGGACTTTAAAGAAAACCCCACCAGCACGGCCAGGAGTTTTCCCCTTCTAGACACATGTGGCCACTCGGCGGCAGGAACGGAGGGCGCAGTGTGGCATAACCACCTGGGGTGGGTGTAGGAAGCACAGCCTCCAGACCTTCAGCTTCCAGCTCTGCGAGTGTCCGGTATTCTGTCCTCACTTTTTCTTCTTCAGGCCTTGGGGACACAGCTGCCAGGTGCCTGCTCAAAGACAGGATGGTGCAAGAAGCCAAACAAGGCCTGGACTCAGATAGGCCTGGGGTCGGTCCTTCCTTTGTGCCTGTGCCTCAACAGCTCCTGGCCTTGCTCTGCCTCAGTTTCTTCACTGTAGGCGGCTGGCCTCCCATGGTGGCTGGGAGGTGTTCCTGGGGTTGGAGACCAAGGCTCTGCCTCCCTGTTTCTGTTCACTGCCGGCCCTCCACCCCTCAGGCACCTGTCTGTTCTCAAGCTCTGGTTACAACCCTGAGACGGTATTGCTCTCTCTGCCGTTTTTTTTTTTTTTAATTATTTTATTTTTTTATTATTAACTTTTTAATTTTTTTTTTGGTACTGGAGATTGAACTCACAACCTCACACCTGCCAGGCAGGCGCTTCAGCCACTGAGCTAAGTCCCTGCCCCTGTTTTGTGAGACAGGGTCGCACTATGCAATTCAAGCTGGCCTTGAACTCACTTTGTAGTCCAGGCTGGTCTCGAACTCACAACAATCCTCCTGCCTCAGCCTCCTGAGTGCTGTTTAAATTATTTTAGAGAGAATAAAACCAATCAAAATAAAACAATAAAGCCAATCAAAACAAGACAGTGTAAGTGACACAGGATTTCAAAACAAGATAATAGGAAACCAACAACAGTTACCATAATGCCTCTTGTTGTCTTCAAATAGCTGCCCATACCTTTAGACATAGTAAAATAAAACAAAACAGAAACAGAATAGCACCAATAAAAACAAAACAATGAATGTAATACAGGACTTCAAAACAAGATAATAGTAAATCCAAAATGGCTACCATAATATATCTTGTTATCTTTGAAATAGCTGCCCATGCCATTATATACTACAAAGTGAAACAAGATAAAACACAACCAAACAAAACAATGAGAATGATACAGGATTTAGAAACAAGATAATAGGGAATTAACAGTGACTACCACCTTCAGAAGGAGATCCCCCATAGATGCTACATTGCCTATTATCCTCTGAACAGATGATCAGACTACTGGCTTAGGCTTGCAAAGTCAGTGAAACACTAAACACTGCAAGCATTAAGTTGTATTTTACCTCATTAGCTATCATCACAACCTGTGCTTCTCCAGATCAGCCAGATGCTTACAGGGCCAGGGTGTGTGTGTAGGGGGGATGTTGGCTCTTCTTGTCTCCCTGCCCATGCACCAGAAGGGGCTGGTGTCTGATTTTCCCCTAGTCAGCCCATGCATGGTGCCGACTCACAGGAGGTCTTAGCTTCATGTTGACTTCTTGTTCTCCCCTGCAGTCTGCGAATGGCACCAACTCACAGGAGAGGCCTGGCCTCTGGCTCTTTCCCCAGTCAGCCCGCACATGATGCTGGCTCACAGGAGGTCTTAGCTTCTTGTTACTTCTTGTTCTCCTCCCCTCTCTGCCCTTTCTTTTTCCTCCTTCTCCTGGCTGAGAACACTGGGGAATCAGGGATGTTCCTGCCTTCTCGAGGACCCATCGTTCCAGAATGTGCACCCACACGTGCAGTTTGCTCACTGACACTGGGATTGTGCACCCATTAAAATGTATCCCAAGGCCTCCTCCCTCCTTTCCTGACAGCTATAGCCATGAGGCCTTGAGAAATGGCATTGCCAGAGCCAGTGCCTTCTACTTTGCCCCTGATGTTGTTCTTAAATCATTGTACTGAGCAGGTTGGGGTTGCCGCCAGAGGGACTCATCTTCCTCCACTGCAGGGAGCCACCTGGCGCCTCAAGAGGGCTTTTAGCTCCCTGTCCTATAGAGTCCCAAGAGGCCTGGCTTTCTATACCCTGCCAGCACTTTAGAGAAGTCAAAAAAAAAATAGTGCTTTTTCTGGGAACAGCGTGTGGCACAGACATCCAGGCCTGCTGCCTGGCACCCACTCCTACTTACCGCACACCCTTGCCCAGAAAGGGAGTGCAGATTAAAGCAGAAAAGAGTCCTCATCGCTACCTGTGCTCAACTTGGTGACATTATTTTACTCTAATAATATTCCTAGGAAGGGCACAGGCTTACCCACTCAAACCTCCTATAAAATCAGTGTGATCATCCCTCCTTCCCACAGTGGGTTCAGGGATTAGAGGTAGGTAGAAATTTTTGGCATGCTCCTTGATGGCATCTGATCTCTAGCCATTATCATCTGAGGTATTTTATATTCTGGAACCCTTGTTTCATTCTGAAAAGTCCACTGTGAAAGTTAAACCGTCAGATTTTAGTGATTTCCCTTCAAGCTGGAGCGGGCTGCTTTAACACAGCTATTTCCTGTAGCATGCACGTGATTTGTCTAGTCATGCTGCGTACATTTTTGGAGCCCTCGTTAGGTGCCAAAGCATTTGGGAGGCCCAGGGTGATGAATGCCAGGCACCTACTCTCTGGGGCTGCACCACATGGTGCAGAACTCAGCCAGAGGCAGAGACATGGGGGAAGAGAGGGCACAGGAAATGGGAAGGGTTCCTGGGCAGAGGTCAGAAGTGGAGACTCCTTCTGAGGACAAGGGACACTGGACCGCACCTGTGGTGGAAGGCACTGGGATATTTGAAGAGAAGAGGAGAACGGGCTGCCTGCTTTGCTTTGCTTTGCTTTGCTTTGCTTTGCTTTGCTTTGCTTTGCTTTTCCTTTTCCTTTTCCTTTTCCTTTTCCTTTTCCTTTCAGCACTGGGAATTGAATCCAAGGCCTTTGCACTGTGCTACTTCTTCAGACCTTCATTATTTTTTATTTTGAGATGAGGTCTTGCTAAGTCACTAAGTTGCTTAAGCTGAATTTCAACTTGCAGTCCTTATGCCTCAGCCTCCCAGAGTTCTGAGACGAAGCATGTGCCACCATGGCAGGTGGAGCAGGCTTTCAGGGTAGAAGTGGCAGCTTGGAATCAAGACCCAGCCCAGCTGGTTCTTGGTGTTCAAACTCACACCCTCTAGTGAGAGGAGGAAGAGGGACTTCCTTGATAGTCACGCAAGGGCCCCCAGCTGGTGTCCTCTTCAGGTTGCCTGCCTGCCTGCCTGGGACCTCCTCCCATGCTAGTGTGTGGGGCTTGGCTTCTGAACTCTAACAGATCCAAGAGCAGTCACTTCTTAATCCTCCTCTGTAATACTGCTGTTACCTCTAGAACCTCTCTCTCCTACACACAGACATACAGACACACAGGCGCGCACACACACACACACACACACACACACACACACTAGCAGAAAACCTCTTCTCTCTCTAGAGATTTCTTTTGTATCTTCATTGTCGTGGTCTGGGAAATTTTTATTTGTAATCCCATGGAAACATTACTGGAATTTTAGCAAGTTAATTTCAATCTACCACTTCCAATGCGGCTTTCCAGTGGTGAAAATAAAGACACTGATACACATTTATAATTATGGGGAGCTAAGAGATCATGCCAACTTCTGCCAGTGACCCTCCACCTGGCTATGTTCTTCATGGTAGGTACTTAGCCTGAAGTTGAATCGGCCGTTCGTTTATCTGTCTCTCTGATAGATTATAAGTCTTGCAAGAGCAAGGATTCTCCCTTATTCACCTTGTCTCCACAGGGCCTAGAACTTGCCTGGCACGTGGTAGGCACTCAGATGTTAAATGAATGAACAAAATTGCCTAGAATTGACAATTATTTTCTCATTCAAGTCCACTCTGGGTACTTTTTGGGTCAGGCCCCAAATAGACAACTCACCCAGACCAGGTTCCTGCCTCTGGGAGCTAACGGCGTAGTGGCAGAGGGTGCAGGGGGCAGTTAAATGGCAGCAAGAAGAGAGTCTGAGAGGGTTGGTGCAGAGTAAGGAGAGCCCTGGGAATCAGCCAGCACAGTACTGCACCAGAATGAGCTGAGACAAGGGGAGCGGGTGGGCAGAAGTGTGGTCAAAGGAAAGAGTCCCAGGCCAAGGGTGGGAGAGAAGCCCGGAGCGGGGATGGCAACTTTCTCCCAGCAGGCACTGCTCCAGGACTCCCAGCCCTGTTCTGAGGGCACCATGCATATTAAACAGCTGTGGCTGTCCTCATTTCAGGAAATGCAGGCGCAGAGAAGGGAGCCTGCCCAAGGTCCTAACCCAGAAAGGGGGAACTGGACTCAGCACAGCAGTCTGGCTTCAGACTGTGACCACTGGCCCCACTGCTTCCAGGGAGAGGGCGAAGTTGGGTCAGGAGAGAGCGGTGTGAGTCGGGAAGGTGGAAGTGAGGCCAGACGTTAGCAGGGGTGTGGAGCATGCCGGAGGGACAGACCTCTGCTTGGTGGGGCTGAAGCTGCAGTCCTGCACTACTGAAGGGTGACCCTGCCTGTGGCTGCCGTCTCTCCCATCTCTCTCTGAGGCAGGCAGGGTGAGCACTTTATCCCAGCAGGAGAAAAAGAACATCAGGGGGCTGGGGATGGTGGCTTGGAGGGAAGGGCCTTTGCCTCCCTCCGCTAGATGCCCCTGTCCCTACCCCAGTTCTCCTTTCCTGCCTAGGAGCTAAGAGACCCCAGCTTATTTTTTTTTTTTGAACAGAAGAAAAGTAAGAAATTAAAATAAAACAATTTCACAACAAGCCAATAGGAGAGTAACAATAATCAACACATTGCATATTGTTATATTCACAGCAGTTGTTTAGGGTATAAGATGTAAACATGAAACATTGTCCAGAAAATTGTTAACACAAAATTTTTGCCTCAATGAATCAAGAGAAACCAGCTATATGACTATCTTTTTTTTGTTATGATTGCTCTATTATTTTCAAATACACATTTTGCATTAAAAATGAAATCTGACGATGACCCTGTGAAAACTACTTTTCACTCAAAATTCTTTAACTATCTGAACTAATTTTTTTATAC